>CAUYRT010097355.1:0-24123 GCA_963574885.1 Lepilemur ruficaudatus
ACCATGCCCGGCTAATTTTTTCTATATAGTTTTAGTTGGCCAATTAATTTCTTTCTATTTACAGTAGAAACGGGTTCTCACTCTTGCCCAGGCTGGTTTCCAACTCCTGACCTTGAGCGATCCGCCCGCCTCGGCCTCCCAAGTAGCTCAGACTACAGGCATGTGCCACAGGCCTGGCTAATTTTTTTTGTTTTTAGTAGAGACTGGGTATTGCTCTTGCTCAGACTGGTCTGGAACTCCTGACCTAAAGCGATCCTCTCGTCTACGCCTCCCAGAGTGCTAGGATTACAGGCGTGAGCCACTGCACTCAGCCCAATTATCTTAAATATAGTTTGGGGTTGAATAATGTATAATTGTTCAGGAATGAGACATTTTAACTTTTTCTTTTGAAATAATTTCGATTGACAGATATTACACACAAATAATTCCTGTATACTCTTCACTCAGATTTCCCAAATTTTAACATTTTATCACATTGTTTATCAGGCAACCAGCAGGTATTTATGAACATTCAAAATCTGTACAATAAAATGCAATGCAAAATCTGCACATTCATTTATAATGAGGATAAAAAAAGCACTTTAGATATTTTTGCTTGCAGAGGAATAAGGACTCAAGTTAAAATTCAAATATAATCTTAATTTTATACCCTTTACTATCTCTAAAAGAAGGTGAGTTGTTTTTGTTTTTATGTCCCCACCAAAATAGAAACAAAGTCCAACCCTCACTGAGAGGCTGCAGCTTGAATAACTGGTTTAGAAATGTGAACTTCAGGCAGGCCAACAGCATAGAAGGCAGTGTGGCAGAATGTGTATGTACTGTTTATGTGTGCATTGGAGGTGTGAAGAGTTTGGAGTTAACGTAACAGAAAGGAGTTAGAAAGGGTCTCACGTAAACTCAGAAAAAATGAAAATGACGTTAACTATAAATTCAAATTAGACAGCTTTACTGGTTTATCACATGATAAAAGAGGCCTGAAAGCGGAAAAAAAAAAATCAAACGAGTTCATCCGTTTTTAAAATTACTTTGGGGAAAAACCCCATCAAAACTAAACTAGTTTACATTGTTCCATCTTAACTCAGTAACCAGTTAGGCAACTAATGGGAGGGGGGTGGGGAAACTCTTGAAGGAAAAAACCTTCAGCTGGTTTCTCTTGTGATTTGTTAACCAACTCCTCCTAGGAGGCAGACCCTTGGCTTAGAGCGAAAGGCTGAGCTACCAAAACAAGACCAAAGGTGGGAGGACAGCCGGGTGTACCATGCAATAACACTGGCCTCCAGTACAAAGGTTACGCATTTGGAGTCATGGTCACAGTATGAGCATTCCCCAATATTTTAACACAAAAGAGATTTCTGAAGGCAAAAGTAGACAAGAGTATGACAAACCTCCCCCCCGCGACACACACACCCCGCCCCGGACCAGGCATTAGAAAGCCAGACGACAGCGCAGCAAATGCGAGACCACCGGAAACAAATCAGGCTGACAGGCTGTTTCCTTGCAGTTCACACCCGTTCCGCACACTTGACCTCACAATTTCCTTTTGCTGTTTGCAGAAATATTTTTGGATGCTCCACTCACCCCAGAGGGTCCGGGAATCCTGCACCTGAAACACAGCCTCTGCCTCAGTCGGCTCCTCCCCTTTTAGGCTAGCGCGCCGAGGCCCCGCCCACCTTAACCACGCCTCCCCGCGCGGCGATCAAAACGGCTCCCGCCTGCCCCCTCCCCGCCGCGACCTGTCTCCTCCCACCGTTCGCATTTCTCCCCGAGAGCTAAGTTGTAACGCGAGATTTCGGCCCTACTGTTAGCTGGGTCGCGACATTGGTCCGTCCTTTTCTTCCGCGCGGTTGGAGAAGGTAGGCGGCTCCTGGCGTGTTGAGGGCCTGAGGTCGGGCGGGTAATGGGTACACACCACCAGGGACTCATGCCCCAGGGCAGTCTGGGGTCCTGGGCCGAGGCCTGTGTTGCGGGCAGGAAGTGCGCAGGTGAGGCCCGGGCTAGGGCGGCTCTTGGTGCAAGCCGACTGCCGTCCTGGGTGGGTAGCAGGGAGAACATGGCCGCCTGTGCCTGGCGGGCGCGGGGGAGGTTGCTGGTCTAGGTTCTCCCTCGTTGCTCTGAGGATCGGGCATCGGATCTCGGTCCGTGATGGGGGAGAGCTCGCGGTTGTGGGCTCCTCTGGGCCTAGTGGTAGAACTGAGGCCCTTATCGACATGATTGTAATGTGGGCGTGTTCATTGTGTATGCGATGTAGATGTTAAAATGTATTCTAGATGAGTTAAATGGTTTCTCATTCAGTCTTAATAAGTGAGGTAACCACTAGTGGCTCCTTTCTCCTTGCCTGAGGTTAGGGGCTTCTCCGAGAGGCTTGCCCAAGGTCACACACGTCGTGTACTTGTTAGCTCCCGTAAAGTGCCTCTGGCCACGTGGCCTCTAGAAATCGCGGAATCTCAGAATAGGAAGCGACAGGTAAGGAAGAACGCTTTCTAAACTGGTTCCGAAAAAGTGATTTTTGAGCTAGCGTTATTTTGGTAATCCTCTGTTTTTCAAAAATAATGTAACCACGGTCTGCCATTAATGCCATTGGACCATATTGTTTGTTGACTTTCAGTTTTAAGTAGTTGCTATTTAAGGACTTAGTTCCTAGACTTTTTCATTTAAGAAAACTAATAAAACATCCCAGGAAATTAAGGTATGAAATGTCTGATTTCTTTAAGTACTAAGTTTGACGTTGATATCTCTGACATTTCACTTTGACACTTCTTGTTTTATTTTTATTGTGAAGGTACATCCTCAGTCTTTCAAAGGCACGTTTTGGCTTGTGATTTTCTTTCACAAATTTTTTTAGAGCAATTTTTCTGAAACCATGGATAAGTCAAAAATTCGTGTTATTTTCGAATATGAGTTCCGTTGTGGAACCAGTGCAGCGCAGACAGTTCGAAATATTAATGAAGTGTGTGGGAAGGATGTGGCTAATGAACACACAGTGTGTCTATGGTTTGAGAAGTTCCGTTCTGGCGATTTTAATCTTGAAAATGAGCCATTTGTGCGACCTGAAACCAAGGTGGATAATGATGAACTGAAAACTGTAGTGGAAGAGAATCCATCTCAACCTATACGTGATTTAGCAGCAAGGTTTGATGTTAGTATTCCAACAATATTGGACCATTTGAAACAAATTGGCAAGATAAATAAGCTGGATAGATGGGTTCCACGTGAATTAAATGAGCATCAGAAAAGAAATCGCTTTGAAGCTTGCCTTTCTTTGCTGTCTCGTCATAAAGACAAACCATTTCTACACCGTATTATTACGTGTGATGAAAAATGGATTCTTTTTGATAATCGCAAGCGTTCAGCACAATGGTTGGATAAAGATGAAGTGCCGAAACACAGTCCAAAACTGAATATTCATCAAAAAAAGCTAATGGTGTCTGTCTGGTGGTCCAGCGCTGGTGTTATCCACTACAGCTTCATGAATCCTGGTCAGTCGATTACAGCGGATGTCTATTGCAACCAGCTGGATGAAATGATGAGAATGCTTGCTATTAAGCAGCCAAGATTGGTTGATAGAGACAGGCCAATCCTCTTGCAAGACAACTCTCGACCACATGTCACACAAAGAATGCTTCTCAAGCTACAACAGCTGGACTTAGAAACTCTCTGTCATCCACTGTATTCTCCAGACCTTGCACCAACTAACTACCACTTCTTCCAGGCTTTGGACCACTTCTTACGAGGAAAAATACTCAATTGTCAACAAGCTGTGGAAAATGCTTTTTGCGATTTCATTGCCACTTGCTCTCCAGGTTTCTTTGAAGCTGGCATAAAAAAGCTACCTTTAAGATGGCAAAACTGTGTTGATAGTTTAGGTGCATACTTTGATTAATTGTATTGCTTCTTGTTTGAGATACAATAAGCTACACTTTTGATTCAAAATTGGGCATACAATATGGGTCCACTGGGTATTTCACAAATTTGAGATCTTAGTCATCTAATTGTCTTCCTATATTTGAAATATTTTGCTAGTTTGTCTTAGGATTTGTCATGACTCATGTCATTCCCAAGTATGGCTAAAGGAAAAAACAAATAAGTAGTTACCTTTAATTTTTGTTTTTATTGACTTAATTGCTGTATACTCTTTCATGGAGATGAAGACAAAGTCATTGTAGTTTGTTTTAGCTTTTAATCAAAACGGTTTGAGAATTCAGAACTCTGAATTTGCCTTTAATAGCAAAGATGTGACAAGGAAGACAGTTTAGCTACTTAGATGAATCCAGGAATAAATGGGAAGGAGGTGGTAACTCCTGACCGTGAGTTTTTAAATTGTCTATTAAATAGAGATGCTTTTGCTGGTATACAAAGGGCATACTTTGCCTGGTAGTTTTCTATGCGTAAGTTGGTCTTAGAAGTTCCCTTTCATTTTAGAAAATGGCTTTTTGGCCATTGTACACTAATACTGTATTGATAATTGTACATTAGTATGTGGCTAATGATAAAACCATTTTTTACTTGTACTCAAAGGATTGCTCTTGTTGGAAATGAGAGTGCTTTTCTGGAATCTTGTTGCATTGAATAGTTTTAGAGTGTAAAAACTGGAAGGTTAAACTGTGAATGCAGTTCATAGCGTTTTGGTTTGTTTTTTTAAATTGATCTTACGTGGACTGTTCCAAGAAAGGCTTAAAAACCTGGTAAATGATTTGCTTAAATCCACAGTTCTAATGGTGGCATAGTCTATGTCGAACTTTCTAGTAAATAATAGCTGTATGTGTTGGCATTTATTTGTTTAGGGAAGCTATCACATTTGCCAAATTTCATAATTTCAGAAAAGTGATTAAGGCAAAGAGCAAGTGATGGATAAGTCAGGAATGGATTCTCTTGACTGCGTGACATTGGACTCCGCTGCAGAAATTGAAAATCAAAGGTAAGTGGATTTTTACTGCAGAACTGAATAGATACTATATTTAGATTTATAGGAAGGCTTAAATTATATCTAATGGGTGACAGTGAAGATAATTTTCAGCATTTGGGGAAGAAGAACAGATTATACTAATCTTCTTGATTTATCTAATTACAGATTGAAATAGTATTGTTGCAAATACTTCTAATTCAAAATCTGAATATATTGTAGTGGAGCACATTCTTAGCTTATCTGGGTCTATTTGGTCCATCTGTCTTCCTGACTAAATTGTCCTACTTATGTCTAGAAGGCTGTGTTTGTTTTATGTAGTGGAGGCTTTTTAGCAGGGAAATAAACCAGCTTTTGAGATTACATTTTATCTTGAAAGTAAAATTTCATTTTTTAATCAGTGCTGTGAGATTATGGGCCATTTTAGATTGAGTGCTCAGTCCTCAATGGCAGGCTGCTAACTGAGCCCATCTATTTTTTTTTTTTAAACAATTTTTAATTAGTTGTTCTGGGTATGTTTTCCTATGTTAGTCCTGGAAGAAATGTACATTTGGGATTGGTTATTACTAGTAATAAGTTCAGTAAGACAAAAAGATAAAATTAATTTTCCCTGTTTTTCTAGTGATAACTCTTCTGGTAGCAGCTTATTTAAAACACAGTGTGTTCATGACTCACCTAAACGGAGGCAAAGAAACCCCATTAGAAAATCTGTTCATTTGCCTGAAAGTGTTCAAGCAAGAGATTCATCAAGTGACTCATCTATAGAACCAGTGACTTTAAAAGCTATTTTTGATAGATTCAAGAATAGGAAACGTAAATGCAGAAAGAGGAAATACAAACCAACTGGAAGACAAAGGGGAAGACCAAAAGGAAGTAAAAACACTAGATATTCACAAATAAGTAAGAAATTATTGGAAGACAAAGGACCTGGGTTCCCATTTTTGGAATCAGAGACTGACAGAAAACCACTACCTTGGAGAAAAATTTTAAATTTTGAGGTGAGTCAGTACATTATATTTATGGATACTCATTGCTAAAATGTCTTAAATGATATTTGGCCACTTTGGTCAGCTTGGTCCAGTTCTTCCCAATTTGTGATTAAAAAAAGAAAGTCTTGGAACACATAGTCTGCAATTTTGCTAATACTCTCCTTTACAGACTTCTACCTAAAGTCTCCCCTATCCTTCAGGTCAAATTTCGCTTAAGTTTCTGGGTGGAATCTTCATTGGTGAATCTCTTCAGTGAATATAACTTTGCTGAATTTAAAGAATAGTGCTCCAAGGCTGTTTTTAATCTCTTGACTCTGCTCTTTAAACATAACTCTGAAAGCTCACATGCCTATCAGTTGTTTTTTGCATTAACGTAAGTTAAACCCACACATACCTTTCATGTTCAGTAAATGTTTTCTTAAAGCCTAGCTCTTCCTGATGGTATTACCTGATAAATATCCAAATACTTAGCAGTAAGCTCTTAAAATATTTGAGAGTTCAATCTTGAATGAATGCATATTTAATTTATCATCCCTTGCAAAGAACCTATAGTTTGAGAGGATTAATACTTGTTAACCTATTAAGTTTAAGTGATTATAATAAACATTAGAAATTTTGTTCTTATCTTTACATTTAAAATGCCTTTCACCTGTAATCCTAGCACTCTGGGAGGCCAAGGCGGGGGTGGATCACTCAAGGTCAGGAGTTTGAGGTTGCTGTGAGCTAGGCTGACTCCATGGCACTCTAGTCTGGGCAACAGAGTGAGACTGTCTCAAAAAAAAAAAAAAAACGCCTTTTGTAATTCCAAAACATGACAAGATTTGTGCTTCTTGGTATCATCCTTAGTAAGTTTAATAACTGCTATGTGAACTTTTTCTACAATCAGGAATTGTCCACAAATACAGCATAGTTAAAGATAGCTAATTCATTTTTTAGTTAGGGGGCTTGTTGCCATGTTTGAACATAGCTATCTGCTGAGTAATGAAAAAATCTTGCAAAGCCGTGACATAAAATATGGTGTTTTTAATATATAGCAAGCTGTTGCAAGAGGATTTTTCAACTACATTGAAAAACTGAAGTATGAGCACCACCTTAAAGAATCATTGAAACAAATGGATGTTGGAGAAGAATTAGAAAAAGAAGATTTTGATAGTCGTAGATACAAATATTTAGATGATGATGGATCCATTTCTCCTATTGAAGAGTCAGTGTAAGTTGAATCAAATGACTTTGGTCATAGATTTTAACTAAATTTTAATATTTGTTTCATATTTTGTCATTTAATGTTTGTCAACACAGAAAAGGACAGTTGGGATTATTATAGTTGGCTGAGCTTAACAAACAAGACATCCAGGATACTGTATTTTGTCTTTGCCTTCACTAGTCTTGATGATTCAGTTGTATGTCACAGCAAAGTATATAAATTAGGGCATAAAAGGTTTTGTTAAGCTAAGTGACATATTTTAATGTTACAGAGCAGAGGATCAGGATGCAACACATACTGAACAGGATGAGTGTGATATCAAATTGGGAGTAAGTGACTTATTTTTTTCCTATTTTATTGTGGGAAGACAGGAGTTAGTACAGGAAGAATTGTATTCTGTAGTTTTTGTCTTATGCTCCATTTAATTTTTGTAAAGCTCAGTAAGTTTAATGAAAGAAATGCAAGAAAAAAATAAGTTTTTGGATACTTGGTAATGAGAACATGGGCTTTTCAATACTACTTTAGTGAATAATATGTGATATTGGTAATTAGGATAGCAAGTGAGAAAATATACAGATGTTAATTTGGATTTTTAACATTTAAATATAGTCTCTGGGTTGTTTGAATGTACCTAGCACTCAGCTAAGTATAATTAATTACTAAGCCACCTGAGTTATTGCTTAATAGTGATTTTTTTTTTGTAGGTGGATAGTTGTTTCATAGTAAGTTCTGATTTCCCAAGGAAGATCAATGTACATGTGGAACAAGAGAACAGTACTAAAGAAGCTGCTGTGTCTAAAAAGAGAGCTACAAAGGCCAAAAACAGACAGAGGACATCACGGAGACAGGAACATGAGTATCAAAGAAGGTAAACAATATAGAGAAGTGACAGTAAATGTGGATATATACACTGGCCTGGTGGTGCAAAATTCTTTAACCAAGAACATTCTAAGGAACAAAAAATATCAGCGAAGAAGATGTGAAAGAAACTCCTAAAGAATGAGAATTATGAGGAAAAAAGTATAAACACCACGAAATTACACAGAAAAAGCTGAGAAATTACGACTTTCTGAATAATAAACAGAAGATCCTGACGTTTTTGACAGTGCTTGTTTTCTGAGTAAGAGCTTACAGGTGTCATTTGAGCAATGAAACAATGACGTGCAGAGATTTTAATTTTAAAAAGAAAATCTTAGATAAAATTACAACCATCTATCTTTTTTAGGGTATCTGAAACGTTATATCCAACTTTATTAAGCCAAATATGACCTGTCAGATGTTTAGTATTGTAATAACTTAATCTTCCCTTTCCAAAATACCTAGAATATTTTATTAATACTGTTTTCAACTACCATTTTATTCATTTTGATCACCACTATAGACTACTCTGTTATATGTACTGCATTTTATGACAGCACTTGTGTTTGTTTTTGTCTAACTTGTGGACAAGGACTTGCAGACAGGTGCAAAAAATAAATCCTCTTTTGCAACCCAGAGCTCATTGTTCTGTATGAGTTTTGATACATATAAGAAGGAATATTATGAGACAGTGTAAAGTGATAGGGGTTGGCTGGGCAGGTAGCTCATGAGAGCGCTCTTGAGAGGCCTAGGTGAGAGAATCACTTGAGGCTAGGAGCTGGAGCCCAACCTGGACAACATAGGTATACACTGTCGCCACAGAAAATAAAAAAAATAGTGAGGTGTGCTTTCACCTAGCTATTCAGGAGGCTGAGGCAGAATTGCTTTGATTGAGCCCAGGAATTCAGGGTTACAGTGAGGTACGATTTGAGCCACTGTACTCCAGCCTGGGTGACAGAGCAAGACCCTGTCTCTTAAAAAAAAAAAAAAAAAATCGTAGGACATGAGAAATCTCATCTGTATTAATTTAGTATTCTAATTTCACGTTGACATATCAAGATGGCTTTTTTTTTTTTTAAAGGCCTTTATCTTGAGAACATGATGTCTGGAGTTGAAGGTATGTCTTCAAGTGAGTTTTAGGATCATATTTGTTTATGTGTGTTAAGTAGTAAATTGTCAGATTTATTTAAACCTCTTACAGGTTACATTTTATTAAGAGACATTTGTTGCTTCCTTTAAATTCCACTTATGGGCCAGGCAGGAGGATCGCTTGAGGCCAGGAGTTGGAGACCAGCCTGGGCAACATAGCAAGAGCGTTTCTACAAAAAATAAAATTTCAGTTATGACATTTATGTCTGAAAAGCAATCTTGGTGGGGCGGGCAAGGGCAATGTACGTAACCTTAACATTTGTAACCCCATAATATGCTGAAAGAAAAAAAAAAGCAATCTTAGGTTCATATACTCTATAGTCCTGTGGTGGCACCTTCAGTTTCCTTGCAAGCATTAGAAGGTCCCAAATTTACAAATTAGCTATAATCAGAACCTTGGATTTCCCGTTTGAGGCATACAGCATGTAGAATTGATGCATAATCTAAAATGAGGCAGAAGACTCAGTAGTATAATGCAAGATTTAGTAGCATAATGAAATGACTACAAAAGTCATAAGATATAAATTTGAATGACATAAAGCTTAATTAAAATATGCTTTATTCTTTATAATGCCTGTCATATAATTTACAGCAAGATTATTCTGTTTTATACTTGATGTCAAATAACCAAGGAGATAGTACTTTCATGTAGTTATTTAATTCTGAGGAAAGAATTCAGTTAACATTGGCTGAAATTTGTGAACTATTAGGGAAAAAAACATCCTATATTGCAGTATTTAAGCTCATAAGAATCAAAGTATAATTTATACTTTTTTTTTTCCTTTGGTTCATCTAAAGTACCTACTTGACCGTACTTTCCATACTTTTTTTTTGGAAGGCGAAAAAAGGGCTCCATACTTACATTTATTAGTCTACTCTGGCTTCTAAACAGCTTGGTGAAAAAATCCTTACCATGTGATTATGAAACGAGTGATTAAAGTGGTAGGAAATTTTTCATTCTTAACTATTCTTGCAGTTTTCAACATTCTGGAGCATATAAGAGTTCTTACTAATAATTGTTTTCCTATGGAGTCTTAGACTTGCTTATATATTTAAAAAAATTATTAACAATGGTTGAGGTCTATCCCGGTGGGGCTTTCTCTGTAGCCATACACCGTTGGAAACGCCTCATAGAATAACACTGTGGTTTTGCTTTCCTCACAGGACTATTTGTTAGATCTGTGGGAAGGAACTACCCTACCAGACAGTCGCTAAAAGTATGAAAGACCTAATAATTTGTTTCTACCTTAGGTATTGGCATATCCCACTGATCTGTACTATTCTTGAGTGTGATGGCTTTAGGTGAGTTTTAATTGGTGACAATGTAATTTTTTGGGAATACAGTTACAGTTCAGATGATGAATTTACTTGTTCAACTGCTGAATGATACAGACATGAACTAAAACTTAATTCTGACAGAGCTGAATGGCTATATACATATAAATCTGGATATTAAACTTAGGTTTATGTTTTAGTTTTTATAACAACTGGAAATATGGCAGCCTTTCTAAATCTTGATACTTTTTGTATAGGAACTAATGATTTGAACTCATTCATTTTTCCAAGAGGTAAGTGAAATATTTAATTTGCCGAGGACTCAAAAGTTATGAGAAACGTGTAAACTGAGTATAGCACCCCAATACTGTTATAACCAGAAGTTTTTTTATTTTAGTTATAAAAGATGGCAAAAAAATTTGTCACAATGTATGTATTTTTGTATAGAATGAAAAGTGACAAGACTGAATGGTTCATCCTAACATGTATACCTAGATATGTTGATTCAATTGAATTGCTTTAAAGGGATTTTTGCCTAATATGTTGGCAGTTTGAGCAACAGTGATGTTGACATTTCTAGTGCAGTCTCACAGAGATTTGACTTGATAGCTCCATAGGTAAGTTATATAATATATAGAGATTGGACAAAGATAATGACTAGTATTATAGTTTAGAATAGTTAATATGGTTTCCTGATTAGAATGATAATTAGGAATAAAGGTCAAATTGTTGTACCTATTAACAGGAAGTTGAATTTTAGAATTTGTGTATTTCTCAGTAGGAGCATTGTAAACTCGGGACAGTTAAGTCATAGTTGCACTGTATGGTATCTGCATTCAGCAGTTTACTCCTGCTGGGGTGTTCAAAGGTCAGTGCCATAGAAATTCAGTATCTGGCATCGTTGGTTTTCTTGGCTTTGTGCATGTTAAACCTGGTATTTCTATTGATACAGTATTTCTGTAGTTTTCTCGTATTGCTTAGTTTGATATGGTCTTCAATAGTAACTAATGCTTCTTTTTCTAGGGTGTCAAATTGAGAACCAGGTAGATCCATCTACTCTAAAAATGTAAGGTTTTCTATTTCTGTTCATTTCTAGCTGCTTGCTTCTTCCCCCTATTGTTAGCATTGCCAGCATAACAAGAACTGCATGCAGATAATTTCATAGTGTGTACAATCTGGAGAGGAACTTTTACAAAGCCTCATTCTAGATGAGAATGGACACTGTTGATCATAGTGTCCAAAAATTGTTAATGTGGCTAAATTGACACAGGTTATGCTTCCATCACAGTACATGTATTGCAGTGGTGACAATGAGACCTGTAACATTTTGCACAGCTTGTGAGTTTAAATATGTGTAAGAATGTTGACTTTTCAGTATTAGAGATGATTAAAGAATAATATACAGTCATATATCGTGTAATGACAGGATGCTTTTACACAAGGTCAGGATCATCAGTATCACCAATATCTTCCACTTCCACATCTGTCCCACTGGAAGGTCTTCACACACATGGGGCTGTCATCTCCTATGATGATAATACCTTGTGAAGGACCTGCCTTAGACGGTTTTACAGTTAATGTTTTTATAAGTAGAAGGGGAAAGCACACTCTAAGAAGTATAACATAGATGCAGGTGTTAAATATTGTACATGCTGTATTTTTGTATGACTGCCAGTACAGATTTGCTTGCACCTGCATCACCACAATGTGTTAGGTACTAGACAATAGGAAATTTTCAGCCTCGTTATAATCTTAGAGAAACACTGCTCTACATGCAGTCGTTGTTGACCGAAACATTATGTGGTACATGACTGCGTTAGATCATGTGTCAAAATACCAATGTACTTTCTACAATTCAACTTTTAGGACCCTGAAGTAACTTGCTTGAAGAAATTAGAACCCAAAAATTCTTGGTAAGTTATCTCAAAGGCCATGCAGGTATTTTGTTGAACACTAGCTCTTTTACAAAACTTAATTTCAACATTAGTTATTATAAGTACTTATTCTAATAGGATTATTAGAATTCTGTTGCAACCAAGTCTAGTAGTTGAGTTGGTTTATCACCACTAGATTTTATTACGTCAGTATACATTCGCATTGGTTATCAAGGATATATGGTGTTATGATGATGGGCAAAATGTTCAACTGCTCTGAATGGGCTGAATGAAAATAGCCTTTCTGAACATCAATCCAGGTGAGAACAGTATACAAGCTCAAAGTTACCTGAAACATGCATGTTTCAAAATAGTTGTCTCGGGTGTTTGTGATCATAGAGCAGACTAACAGGAATGGAAGTAGGATCATTCAGCCTTAATTTTAAAATATATTTTATATATTCATTTAAATGAGCTGAATTGAAAAGATACAGACAGTTGGAATGAGCAATTTTAAGCCTGGCATTTTTAATACATAATGGTTGGGCATTGGGTTTTAGGATACTTTGGAACCTAAGCAAAAGTCAAGACAGATTTCTATATTTAATAGTAAATATGACTAAGAAATTTTTCCATAGGTGGGGAGTTTAAGTTTTCATCATTATGTCCATATTCAAGTGGAGATAAAAGAAACCAAAACGAAAAGAACTGTGGCAAGCAACTTGTGGTAAGATAAAAACTATTTGCTGAAGAGTATAATGGTCATTACCAAGGCTTTTAGAATGCAGTTTCTCATTTGCTGTGGACATGACCATAAAAAAACTTCCCACTAGGTTTTCTATCTGCTACTTTGCTAGCAATCAGCCTACTGGGAACATTTTATTAACCCTTTATTAGACTATTTTACTTCCATTGCCTAGATGAGCACTTGCCAAGTGAAAATACAAGGCAAGCAGCATGTGATTATTTAATATCTATGAAATTTACAACAGACATATTTCACCTTCTTACTGTTAGATCCCTTGTGCCTTGTCTAGCTAATTATCATTGTAACCCTTCTGGATGGCTATTAGGTAGGTGGTTTGTTTCATTATATGATCATCTCTGGAAATGTAACTTTTATATTATTATGTAGGGCTGACAGGACAACTATGGATTGAGGATCTGTTCTATTAAAAAGGTATGTACACACTAGGAAAGACACTGGTCATTTCAAAGAGGGCTCATGGAGTTGTGAAACCAAGAGTTCTTAACGCTGTGACCAAATACTGAAGTCCTCTGTAGGATGCTATAACACTAAATAAATAGTGCTATGTTTTCCTGAGGAGAGGTACAAGACATTGCCACTTAAATAATCCATGATTGTTGATATGGAAAAGTAAATGTCTCAGATATAATGGAAGTTTCTCTTCTTCAGGGCCATCTTGAAGGTAAATCTTCAAAAACCACTAGCCTTTGAGGAACTAAGGCTACCTTGATGTGGACAGTGGAAGGAATCACATGTGAAATTCCTTGAATAAAAATTTATTGACTTTAAAAAAAATAATTTTGCCTAATGCCATAATAAAAAAAACCCTCTTTACACTGTTTGTAGAAAGTCAGCATGTATTATTTTTGGCTCGGAGTTTCTCTAGTGTTTTCTGTGGGAGGGAATAAAAAAAATGTAGCAGTTTCAATTGTATACCTTCAGCTTGAAAAACTGGAGTTGCCCCCTCCCACCCCCAATCCTGCTCACCTTATGAAATTCTCTTGCCCTTGCTCTGTTTTTGGCATAAGCTTCTTGCTTGGATTTCTCTTCATTTTGCTGTTTCACTTTAGCAAGTGGATTGTATAATCTGTAAGAAATTTATATTGAATTAAAGAGAGATACTGCAGAAAAGTGGCTCACTAAAAATCAGTCAACCCTACCTTAGAGCCCTTTGTTGCATGAGGGCTTGTGTAATCTGTCTGTCTTCAGGAAGAGAGGCTCTAATTTTATTTGCACCCTTTAGGTGACTCACAGATGAACCTGAGAAAAGAACAAGTGATTTGATATGTTGAAAATCTGGCCTTTTATCTGTGAAGAAAAGTGAAAAATTATACATGTTTTCTGTGAGGAATGGAAGTTACTCCTAACTATTCAGGGAGGTAGTTGCTGAAGATTAATTTTTAAGAAGTCAACATACCTACAGTTGGTCTCTCTGGAACTATTTTCATTTGAGAATTTTCAGAGACACGAATTTTATTCCGTATTTCTTTCTGCCTTTGGTAGGATCTTTCCATAAATAGTTTTTTTCTCTTTATAAATGCTTCTTGTAAACTACCTGGTATAGGTGTAAACTTTGGAAGCGTTTCTGTGGGGGGAAAAAAGTACTTGGGAGATAATGCACTTCATTTAGCGTTATGCCAGGAATATGGAAAATTTCTACTTTCTTCCTTTTAGAGTTGTAGGGGCTTAAAGTTAACAGGCAGCTCCCACTGACCCCTGGACTCCACACATTTCAGTATACTCAGGCATACCTGTAGACACTGTTGGCTTCTCCATTGAAAGCTCTGACACAGCTGGACAATCTGAGACTTCTGTTTCTGATACAAAAGGCAGAAATTCACTCACCTAGTGGTAAGAAAGTCATATGTCAATTTTGTTCCAATTTTTGCTTTTAGAGTAACCCCTAAATCTTTACTGGGGGAAAGAGCCGCCAACTTACCAGGAATCTTCAAAAATTTATTTTCATTAACCACATCACCATCCCTGTTGTCCCCAAATGCAATCAAAAGATGTTTTCCCAATTAACACAATATCTGTTTGCAGATAACACCTCCATGCTCTTGTATTTGAAGGTTCTAATCTCAGGTTGCCTTCCTTGGATAAAAAGATCTAAATATGCTCATTGTGGGTGTCACAGTGATGTTGGGTGGGTGTCTGCTCTCAAATTCATGTTTTTTGGGTGATTATATCCAACTCACTTGGTTCTTATACTACTGTACATCTGACCAGCAGTACCACAAAACAATTACTAACCATTGACCCACCCTACTTCCCCATCCTTTCTCTTAAAATTCTTGTTTTTGTCTCTACCTCTTTTCCATCCCACTTCTGTATTTTCATTATTTGTTTATAGCCTCCTTACTTCCCTTGTAAAAACAATTACTAGTTGTTCTGAAGTCATTATTCAACATCTTCAAATATGCTTTAGGTATAAAGTACCTTCTAACTTAGCATCCAAACACTAGCTGTATCATAAAAATAGTTCTGTAGTGTAGGAGGTAGGTATGAGCTCTGGAAAAAGGATGTTTGGGACTTCTCTGAAAAATTGTGTGGTGGTGATGGAAAGAGAAAAATGCATAGTAGTTGCCACAATAGTAAATTGTTGCACCAAACAGCCGGTAGGGGTGTCAAGTTTTAGAGTCTTGACTAACGTAAGAGTTAAACCCATAGCATAATTCCTTACAGTGACTAAGAATTAAAATTAGTAGGGAGGTGTTAATCAACTGGTTTGCTTGTACTGGAAATACAAAATAGAAGGAATGTGCATGTCATTTTTTCTTTAGGACCAAAAGTTTCAAAATATACTTCCAAAACAATAGCCTGCACTCTATATTCACCTGAAATCTGGATTTCTTTACCCAACTTCTAGGACCCCTTTTCTGCCTCTTAGAAGCAGAAGGCATGAATTGTAACTTAAGACTTTTTTTTTTTTGATACAGAGTCTCACTCTGTTGCCCAGGCTAGAGTGCCATGATGTCAGCCTAGCTCACAGCAACCCAAACTCCTGGGCTCAAGTGATCCTCCTGCTTCAGCCTCACGCCCAGCTGATTTTTAGTAGAGACAAGGTCTCACTCTTGCTCACTCAGGCTGGTCTCAAACTTTAAACTCAAGCGATCCTCCCTCTTCCTCTGCTTACCAGAGTGCTAGGATTACAGGCGTGAGCCACCAGGCCGTAAGTCCAGACTTAACATCTGTAGCATCATATATATTTATAATTAGGACTATAAAATGGCACAAAACCGCTTTTAGGAGATTTTGAGGGCTTTCCTTTTCTTGTCAGCTCCTGACAAGCATTTACCGCATTTGCATCTAATTGGGGAAGTTTGCAAACAATTCTAGTGTAAGAAAAGATGCCATGTGGAAAGAAAAGTGGGAAAAAAAACAACCTCAGTGTACAATTTATAGTTATAGGTTGCTATATCAATAAATCAATGAATAAGAGCTATGAAATTTACCTGAAAACAGCTTTCTGCCTCATTGTCTCTCTTTTCTTCTAGTGTTAAGTTTGCAAAATCCACTTCAGCAATACTGATATCACTGGTGCTCACTAAAGTAAGTTCTGGTTCTTCCATTATACCATGGCCAGATTCTGTCTCCTTTTCAGTACAATTAAAAGGGAAATCATGTCAAAAAAATAGCCTCAGAACTTTCAAGACATGCAAAAAAGTAAATAAATGTTCACTTTATACATCATGTGCATTTTGTATAAATGTGAAAATTATGGAGGAAAAGCAACAGATTCCCTTTGAGTCCTCCTACTCCAGTGTTCACTTGTAGTGGACTTTGGGGATGGAGTGAAATTGTATAACTGAAAATACTACTGCAAGCACTACAAACTTACAGGGGTAGGCCGATAATATGAGTGCAGGTTGACTGGAGCTACGCAGAACTGGAGTGCATATCCTATCTAAAGGGAGCAATGGCCAGGTTATAGCCAAATATGGGCCACTGCTGCCACATTATATGTTTTATATAGTTTTAAACATTGAGCAAGAATTTAAAAACAGATAAAACACAAGCAACCAAATTAAATACACCTACGGTGCAGATATAGCCCTTATTTTCAATCTCCTGTATATTTGTGGAAAAGGATAAACTATACATAATATTAGAAGGTAAAAACTATATCCATTTGGTGTTGAAACCAAGCAGACTATAACTTGCTAAATATGAGGAACAATGTTCTAACGCTTATTCCGGTAATGGTTTTGGTGCAGTGTAGTGAGGCTTAACACTGAAAGTGCTGAAGCACAGGAAGAGACATCATTTATTGGGAGTTGGATAAAGAATATCTGAATTGGGATGAAAAAGATCTTTTGTAAAATTCTCTGGGGAAGAGCTTTCAAAATTGGGAGTTTTCTTGTTTTATTGGAGATTTCCAGTGACAACAAACTTGATTATCTCAGGAATCTTACAAGTAGTTTTGCTTCTCTTGTGTTTCTAAAGTTTTTCCTGACAAGGAACTTAAATGCTATTTATATAACACAGATTTTACTTACCCAGGTTGGAATAGAGTTATGTAATGAAAATGATCCAGAATTTACAGAGAGCTCTGATTGTCCTAGTTGAGATAGGTTTTTTATGATTTTTGGAGTTTCAGATTCAGTTGAGTTCTCAAAATATTTCTCATTTTGAATAGTTACTGAATGTGGTGTCTGAATTGAAGTTCCCATCTCCACTGTTCTTACACATAATTGAGAGTCAATTTCGTCTACAGGTGAATCTATGTCTAAAACTCGACAGGTTTCATTTTTATCAACTTCAATGAGTCCTCGACTTTGTAACATTGTAACAACCCCTCTTTCTGATAGTTCTTCAAATCCCAGTGTTCCTTTTCTGCTTTCTAGTTGCTGTTTTATTGAGCACTCCCTAGAAGTAGAACCACATGGAGTGCTATGTTGTACATTTAACTGATCAAATACATTAGCCTCATCAGATGAACTGGAGACTGAACTTAGCACATTTCCTACAGAGAGCTGGAAATCAACACTTTTTTCCTCATTTTGTAATATTTCAGTATGTTCTTCAGAGGAATAGTTCTGGTTTTCCATGCCTTGGAAAGAATCTCTTGCTTCAATGCTAAAAATACTTGGTAAATCAGCATGCTGGCTCCCCTCCTGTGAAGAAAATTCTGGCAGAAGCTGTTGAAAGGATTGTTCAGATCCTGCATTAAGAAGTTTAAGAAATGAGTTAATCATTACTATATGTTGTGAAACTGGGATACAGACACAGTCTCTAATAGTTTCTAAGTAAATTGCAAATAATAAAGTCAGGTTACTACCTACAATTTTAGGGGTGAAAGTTGATGTCTGTAAACATGAATACAAAGATAAGGATTATCTGTATCTGAATACAGTCATTTTCAATCAACTCTACAACTAACACCAGGTATGTTCTCCTTTTCTAATATTAGTTAATAAAGAAAGTATGGCTGTAAGAGATTATAAGAATGTTTTTTTCCCATAAGAGAACTGAATACTAATTTTAATAACAGACTTAGCATAAGACATACCTGTGTATCTCATATATATGTATAAAAAGTTCTAGAAGGACATTTTAACTGTAAGGTTTCAGGTAGGGAAGTTGTAGAATAAGAGGCAATACTTTTGCTTTTTATTTTATAAAGTTCAATATTGTAAAAAAAAATGTATATATTACTTGTTATTTAAATAAATGTATAATTAAAGAAACAAAACTTATAACACCAAAAAAAGAGATGCCAGACATAATTTCCAAGGAAATGGATGTAAAGAACTATAGAAAGAGGCCGGGCGCAGTGGCTC
The DNA here is from genome assembly GCA_963574885.1 of Lepilemur ruficaudatus. Classification (NCBI taxonomy): domain Eukaryota; kingdom Metazoa; phylum Chordata; class Mammalia; order Primates; family Lepilemuridae; genus Lepilemur; species Lepilemur ruficaudatus. The sequence goes on from CAUYRT010097355.1 coordinate 18,781, forward strand.
ATGCCTGTAATCCTAGCACTCTGGGAGGCCGAGGCGGGCGGATTGCTCAAGGTCAGGAGTTCGAAACCAGCCTGAGCAAGAGCGAGACCCCGCCTCTACTATAAATAGAAAGAAATTAATTGGCCAACTAAAAATATATAGAAAAAATTAGCCGGGCATGGTGGCACATGCTTGTAGTCCCAGCTACTCGGGAGGCTGCTTGAGCCCAGGAGTTTGAGTTGCTGAGGCTGACGCCAGGGCACTCACTCTAGCCCCGGCAGCAGAGTGAGACTCTGTCTCAAAAAAAAAAAAAAAAAACAAAAAAGAACCATAGAAAGAGTACTGAGTTTTATTTAACTTTTTCTAACTTAGTCATACATACCCTCAATAATATTTTCTGTAGCAAAACTCTGAGCTGCAGCATGAGCCAAGTTAGTGTTAGGTTGCTGATCCAGACTCGTGTGAAGAGAAGAATGCAAGCTAGTCCTCCTCAATGCTGTGAAAGAAACTGTACTTTTGGATGACACAGTAGCATGAGGGTTTTCAGATGAAGAATCTGAGCTCTGACAGAAAACAAGAAAAGGCTGAAATACTGATTACGAATTACCAATTGAATCAATAATCATGTTCCCTTGATATTATCCTTCCTTAATTACCACTTTACTATCACAGTAACAATTTGCTTATTCAAATCCAATTGTTCCTTTTCAGTCAATATGAAGGAGACTTTAAAAAAAACATTTAGAAAACAAATTGTGGGGAAAAAAAAAAAAGAAAACAAATTGTAGGCCAGGATATAAACCTAGCACTTTGGGTGGCTGAAGCAGGAGGATTGTTTTGAGGCCAGGAGTTCAAGACCAGCCTAAGCAACATATCAGAAACCTATCTCTACAAAAAAATTGAAAAATTCACTGGATGCGGTGGCACGTGCCTGTAGTCCCAACCACTCAGGAGGCTGAGGCAGGAGGATCACTTTGAGCCCAGGAGTTTGAAGTTGCTATGAGCTATGATGATGGCACTGTGCTCTAGCCTGGGCAACAGAGCGAGACCCCAACTCAAAAAGAAAAAATTAAATTAAAAAAGAAAACAGTAAGTTAACCAGGTAGAGCTTAGAACATGATGAGATAATTTTCTGATAAGCACAAACTATGTGCAGTAGTCTAGGATGTCAGTCTGTGGAAACAAAAAAGACCCAGGTTTGAACCTCAGCTCCTTTACTGTACAGGAAAGACTATTTAATTTTTACAGAATCACAGAATATTTATCTGTTTAAATATGTTACACAGTTAAAAAGTTTTTAAGTTGTCTATGGGATCGTACCCACTAGTTGGAGATAAGGCTTACAGGACAAAGAAAATTTAAATGCAGCATTTTTAAATTTTGGTTCCACCTTAGAATCATTTGGGGAAGCTTTAAATACGATTCACGGAACCTGAGCACTGCCAGAGATTCTGGTTTAATTGGTCTGGAGTGTAGAGTTTGAGCAATGGGAGTTTTAAAAGCTTTCCACATGATTCTAATAAGGTTAAGACTGACTGTTCTTGGATATTCACTACAATGTGACATCTACTTTAATATACCTGGTAAAAGTCTCTGTTGTCTTGAGAAATCCCAGAGGATGGTGATGATGAATCAAAATCTGGATGTGGTTCTAAGGGTTTAAATAGCTGACGATGCAAATTTGGAAAAATGTGTTCCAATTCTGGAAAGTCAAGGTCAACTGTTGGAATTTTGAGGATAAAAAGAGATAAATTATTAAAATTTAAAGTAAAGTCTAGAAAAGGAGTAAGAACACATTCATAAAAGCTTATTTTTATATAACACCAGTGCGAGGTTATTGCCATTTTTTCCATCACTGGCTGATCCCTTCAAATTAATTTCTATCATGATTATTTTCAAAGGTCCAAAACATATGGATCCTCTCCATGACCAAAACTTCTGACAAATATAAATTTCCATTTCTGCTAGCTCCAAAGCCTTATGAGGAGCAACAAGCCGTATATGAATTGTTGTAGGCTTAAAAAAGAAAAAAGAAAAGCCCACTGTATTAAAGGTTCTGTGGAGTGACACTGTACTTTATGTGCCCTGTCTCATTTAATTGCCAACATCCCTCTTTTATGGAAGATGAAAGAGTAATACTTGCCCGTGGTTTTACAGCTAGGAAATGGTCAAACTATGACTTGAATCCAGGTCTATCTGATTTCTGACTCTTGCTCTCAATACTGGCAGTGCTGCCTCGGCTGTAATAGCAAACTTTGCAATGGTAAAGAATGATTTGCTGGCCAGGCATGGTGGCTTACGCCTGTAATCCTAGCACTCTGGGAAGCCGAGGAGGGAGGATCGCTCGAGGTCAGCAGCTCGAGACCTGCCTAAGCAAGAGCAAGACCCTGTCTCTACTAAAAATAGAAAGAAATTAGCTGGACAACTAAAAATATATAGAAAAAATTAGCCGGGCATGGTGGCGCATGCCTGTAGTCCTAGCTACTCAGGAGGCTGAGGCAGAAGGATTGCTTGAGCCCAGGAGTTTGAGGTTGCTGGAAGTTAGGCTAATGCTGCGGCACTTTAGCCTGGGCAACAGAACAAGACTTTGTCTCAAAAAAAAAAAAAAAAAAAGGAATGCTTTGCTAATTAATCACTACACGTTCTTTAATCAGTCTAATTGGTTCCAGATGCCCTCTCTCATTAATTTCCCTTAGTATTTTCTGTGGTATAACTGCTGCAGCAGGCCATAAAAACACGAAGCTCAAACAATCACTACTTAAAACTAAAAAGGATGAAAGGTGAAAAGTTAAAAACACTTAATTTATACAAAAGTATTCCTTTAAAATAATTTTACCCAGCAAATCTGTTTTTGTAGGTATCAAATTTGCGTCATTTATGTACTTGTCTGTGACCTGCTGAGAATGTGTGTGACCAGAAGCAAAGTCTTCCACTGCAGGCAAAAGAGATTTATGACTGTCTGAAGAGTCCTGCTGTTGATAAATAACTTGTGTTGAAGGAACTATAGAACTTAAAATATTTGTTTCCTCTTCTTTATCGGTGGTAGATTCTTGTTCCCTATCATCCATGTGCTCCGCAAATGACCCTGAAAATTGAGTTTAATGAAAATATGTAATTGACATCGACACTATATTCCTTTCAATGGTTACTTACTTCCTTGGAGGCATAATTTGGTAGAGAGGCATGGCAATATATGTTGCTAAGAAAACAGTGCAACCAAGAAATTTGCTTAGATTTCCACTTAATGGGAAAATGTGACATTAGCAAATTCTTCTCAAAAGTGTTGTTGGGGATCCAGAGAGCATCCCTGCTAACTTCCAGTCATGTTTAGAATACCATACTGTCCAATATTCTTCCAAGCATGAATACTTTACCTTTGAGATTTAGAGAAACAGTCCCCTCAACCCAATGTACTGTGAAAAAGCAATGCTTCTTCCCTCCACTGTACAGCAACACAACTGGTGCTGCTCTTTCATTTACAAATATTTTGACATTATTACCTGGATCTGTAAAGCTCAAATCTGTGTTTTCATAACTTAAAAAGCTCCCAGTAGAAACAGTTACTGAAGATAATGGCTCCTGAGAAATCTCTTGTGATTTGGCCTAGAAATTAAGGGGAATATGAGACCATGACGTAGGAATAATACCTAAAAAAAACCCCAAACCATCAACCTCAGCAGTTGTCAATTCTGAGCTCAGGTCAAGTGTAGAAACCTTCATAGTTACAAAGGTCAGTAGTAAAAACCTTTTCATCATCGCTCAGAAATGATAAGGCTTCCATACACATGCATACATACACAAACATACACAAACACACCCCTCCAAGCTCATTCATGCATCAGTAGGCACTCAATTATCCACTGACATCTTTATGAAAACACACACACACATATACACACACACACACACCCCTCCAGACATAAGCCCTTATTGTTTTACATTGTTTTATAGTTTTGCTTCTCAGAACTGTAGAGATCATGCATCAGGTAGACTGGAATGTCTTCTGATGCTCAGATTTGGCTATTTTCATCACTGATCCACTTCAGTAAGAGCAGATCTCAGAGAACACACACTTTAATATTTCACAACTTCTGTAAACTACACAAAGAGAATATGAAGCCAAATAGCTCTAAAAATTTAGTAAATATTATTACTATATTATTACTAACCTCATTATCTGGCTTTACATCTGGACCCAGATATGCATGCTCTTCTTCCTCAACAGCATAACTTAATACTGCATGATTCTCAACAATAGACTTCTTGACCTTGACTGAAAAATGGATTTTGGAATTCAAAATGGGGAAAAAAATTTGGATTAGGACACATCAAATTCTTAGCATCAGAAGGTACCATCCCCTGCTTTCCAACAATTTATTTTCATATTTTGCTATTCAGAGTTGCTTTATTTTAGATCAAAGAAAAAAGTTCACTATATTATTTGCTAAAAACATTTACTAGTCAGCACAGTATGCTTTTTCTGGAAATTTGTGGCTATTGTTATTTTATGAATAAAATGCTTCAAAAATATTTGAATATTAGGTCTAAAAGCTAGAATAGTGTCAATGTAATAGGAAATATTCTTGTCATTATTTTAAGTTGAGAAGAATATTGTATGGTCCCAACGATAAGAAAAATGGATATAAAAGAGACAATAAAGAAATACACCTAAGTGTAACCAGTGGTTGCTTATGAATGGTAGCACAAGGAGTAATTTTATTTTTTAAATATTGAACGCTTCATGAATTTGTGTGTCATCCTTGCAAGGGCCATGCTAATCTTCCCTGTATTGTTCCAATTTTAGTATACATGCTGCCAAAGCAAGCACAAAAGGAATAATTTTTATTTATTCTGTTTTAGTGTTTTCTAAATTCACAATGAGCACATACTGCTTTTATTATGATCATTCCAGATTATATTTGACACATTAAAACATATAAAAATTATACTTCTGTCTCATATTAATAACTCAGGCATTTTGAATTGATTTTTTTTTTTCTTATTCCTAATAGCCAATAATTTGTGAGAAAGCTTGCCAAAGCATAGGATAGTCTGTGGCTCTGAAAAGAATAAAATTGAAACTGCTCTGTAGTGGACACCGGGTCATCTCTCAGCCATGTTTGAACAAAGCAGTTCTCAGAACACCTGTTCTCACACGGATTGTTTCTTGTTGATCGGCCTCAAGACACCTTGTGACTTGCAAACAAGCCACGGTGCCTTGACCCGCAAACGGGAAAGGGCAAAGGAGGAGACGCACTCGTTAACTCCCTGAGGCAGAGCGGTGAGAACCAGTCCATGCTGAGACGAAAACATTCTGGGAACAGAAAATAGTGGTGGGAAAAGTTGGGGTAGACTGGGACAGAT
>CAUYRT010097357.1:0-16267 GCA_963574885.1 Lepilemur ruficaudatus
GGTGTCAGCCTAGCTCCCAGCAACCTCAAACTCCTGGGCTCAAGCGATCCTCCTGCCTCAGCCTCCCGAGTAGCTGGGATTACAGGCATGTGCTACCATGCCCAGCTAATTTTTTCTATTTCTGGTAGAGACGGGGTCTCGCTATTGTTCAGGGTGGTCTCAAACTCCTGAGCTCAAGTGATCCGCTGGCCTCGGCCTCCCAGAGTGCTAGGATTACAGGCGTGAGCCACCATGCCTAACCTAGTGTTAGCTTTTAATAGGATTTATTAATATCTTCTAAAAGCCAATATCTACTTCCTAAATAATCCTGCCAAAGTTTGTGGTGTGGATCATTCAGGGGTGATTGTTCAAGGTTATCTTTACAGGTATTTTTTCTAACTGTAAACTTTTGGAGGATCTTCATTTTATCATTGCAAAAACTAGTTAATTTTGTTTTCACATCTATGGTGCTTTTCTTATACAACCAAGAGTTACTTATTTTGCTATAAATGGAACTTAAGAACATAATGTCTTACATTTTTTGCAGTTTAGGGTCTTGCATTTGTTAATTAGATTATACAAAAGTACAATATTCTTTCTGAACTAAAATAGTATATTAAACAATATGTAACTTTATGCTTGAGAACCTGATCTGAGATAAGGTATCCATTTGTCTTTGCTTTTGAACTGTGAAAATAAATTGCTTATGGTATCATGTATCAAAGATGTTTTTAAATAAGCTGGAGGTTGTGATGGAAACAAAAGTAGTTTGTCACATACATATATCTACTAATTGCTCATCTCAACAAAAGAAAGATTTTTTCAAATAGATTCCTTTTTTTTTTTTTTTTTGAGATAGGGTATTATTCTGTCACCCAGGCTGAAGTACAGTGATGTGATCACAGGTCACTCCAACCTTGATCTCCTAGGCTCAAGCAATCCTCCTGCGTCAGCCTCCTGTGGCTGGGACTACAAGCATGCGTTACCATGCTTGGCTAATTTTTCTTATTTTTTGTAGAGATGGGGTCTCACTCTACTGCCCATGCTGGTCTCAAAACTCCTGGCCTCAAGATATCCTCCTGCCTCAGCCTCCTAAAATGCTGGGATTACGGGCTTGAGCCACTGCGCCTGACTGTGGCTCATTCTTTTCAGTCCTCAGTCCAAGTTGGCACAGAGGAAATATCCAAATACTTCAGCACACATAGACTTAGGAGTATGACCTGCAAGTCCAGCCTCATCTCAGTTTTAGATCAGTTTACATTCAACATTTACTTGTTAACCATCTACACGTTACTATGCTGAGATCTAAGAGTACAGAGTTGAATGAGACATTGTTCCCCTCAAACTTAAGAGTAACTAGATACATTTTCATCTATAAAAATATTTCAAAGATACTGAAGTAACGTAAAGAAGGAAGTGGTTTGTGCTAGGAAGATTTAGACGATAAATAGGAGTTTGCTAAACATAGTGGAGGTAAAGGTGGAAGTGATTTCTGTACGTGGACAAAACATGCAAGTGTGAATCAACACTCAGGGACCAGAAAGTCATTTTAAAATAAATGGACAGTGGGGAGTGAGTGGCAGAAATAGAGGCTGAATAGATGTGTCGGAACTAGATCTTGATGTTTTGGGTTTTTTTTGAGATAGAGTTTCACTTTGTTGCCTGAGCTAGAGTGCCATGGCGTCAGCCTAGCTCACAGCAACCTCAAACTCCTGGGCTTGAGCGAGCCTTCTGCCTCAGCCTCTCCAGTAGCTGGGACTATAGTCATGCGCCACCATGCCCGGCTAATTTTTTCTGTATATTTTTAGTTGGTCAACTAAGTTCCCTCCATTTTTAGTAGAAATGGGGTCTTGCTCTTGCTCAGGCTGGTTTTGAACTCCTGACCTTGAGCGATCCATCCGCCTTGGCCTCCCAGGGTGCTAGGATTACAGGTGTGAGCCACCGCGCCCAGCCTAGATCTTGATGTTTATTGTTTGTCATAATGGAAGTTCAGGTTCTTTGGAGCCAAGAATCTCAAATTCATATTTGGGGGCTAGACAGATGACTTTATTTCAACAGATAGTGGAAGAATAAGAAGTATATGTAGGAGGTTATTGTGGGAGTTTATTTATTTATTTATTCATTCATTCATTTATTTTTTTGTGGGAGTTTAGATGAAGGATGAAAGTCCTAAACAAAGGAAAAGGTACGGGAAGAAACAAGAGGAGGAAGAAATTTTAAGAAAACATTAGATTTGAGAGTTGAGGAAGAAAATAGTGTGGGGAGATTCCCAAGTTTCTGAGTGGATGGCAATCCCTTTTATATCTTCTGTGGTAGGAAACAGAGGGGAAGAATTGGAGTGTGAGTATTGGGAGAGGTGAGTTATCTTGAGTTGTTAGGCATTCAGAAAGTAAACAAGACTGGAGGAGCTCCAACAGAGAGATTTGGACTTAACATAGAGAAAGAGTTGGGAGTCCTTACCATATGGGTAGTTAATGAAATTGTGGGGCTAGATGGGCTTTTCATATGTTGAAGTAATCAAGGTCAAGCTTATTCTCATCTTGTGTGTTAAAGAACAAACTTTCCTTATATTTAGCTTTAATATTTAAAGTGGTAAATTGACTGAAATAATGTCTTTATATTATCTGTTTTCCTTTTGCATGCTAAACTGCTCATTTAAATATTTTGGAGTTAAAACCTCTAAAACTACTTATTATATTTTTATATATTATTATTATTATTTATATTATATTATTATATTTATTAAATATTACTTTGTGCTATTTGGAGGATATGTCTTCAGCAAAAGGCAGCTTTAGGAACCTTTATATAAGCCTGCTGAGAGAGAACATTAGAGAATAGGCTGCCTAACTGTAGGAATTATTTAGGTAATAAACTGTAAGATTTATTAATTTAGCCTTGGAAAAATTTCATTTAAGGCCGGGCACGGTGGCTCAAGCCTGTAATCCTAGCACTTTGGGACGCTGAGGCGGGAGGATTGCTCAAGGTCAGAAGTTCAAAACCAGCCTGAGCAACAGTGAGACCCTGTCTCTACTAAAAATAGAAAGAAATTAATTGGCCAACTAAAAATATATAGAAAAAATTAGCCGGACATGGTGGCGCATGCCTGTAGTCCCAGCTACTCAGGAGGTTGAAGCAGGAGGATCGCCTGAGCCCAGGAGTTTGAGTTTGCTGTGAGCTAGGGTGATGCCATGACACTCTAGCCCGGGCAACAGAGTGAGACTCTGTCTCAAAAAAAAAAAAAAAATTTCATTTAAATGAAAATTAAAGTTACTGCTTCGTAGTACATTTCCAACATCTGGGGGAGCCTGCTCTAAGATGAATGGTTGAATCAGTTCTGGGGAGGGGTATTAGTAAGCTAAGCGAATTCCGGGGTGCATAGGATCTTTTGATTGAATGAAAGTTAAGTGAGTCTACTTAGACAGTTAAAGAAAAAAAAGACGTGTTCTTACATTGGTAAAGGCTTATTTTTTGTGTGTTTTTGAGAGTTTGGAATTGTTTTCAGAATTGTAGCTTGGATTAATATATACTTTTACGTTGCAGCTATCTAAACAAATTGCCAAATATCATATACGTTTTTGTTTAAAAAGAAAGAAAAAGACTCTAATCCAATTTTGTTTTCTAAATGGGTAATGGTATGCCTGTCTAGGCTCTGAAAATTAGTGTTTACTCGCTAATTTTTATCCTCTACAACTATATTTGAAAATGCGAGATTCCCTAATAAGATCCAAAGTGTGAGGATTACTCTGTAAGATGAATTTTAATAATAGTAGAGTAAGTCTTCACTTAACATCATTGATAGGTTCTTGAAAACTGTGACTTTAAGTGAAATGGTGGGTAATGAAACCAGTTTTTTTCCTTATCAATGTTATAATGAAATGACATTGAAGGAAATTATGTTATTCGAGGACCTGCTGTATGTCCTTTTGCTTAAACTTGCAGTTTCTAAGAGCCAATTGATAACATTAAGTGAAGACTCAGTGGATGTGTTTGCATCTTATAAAAGTTAAATCTTTGATTAAATGCATTAAGAAATGGGAACTCCTTTTGGTTGGAAAAAAATTAAGTTACTATGGGTAAGAGTGAAAAGTGTAACTTGGAAAATGTAAAGATTAGTATTCATTATATAAATGATACTTTGTTATCATATACTTTTGATAATAAGATAATTTCCCTTTTGTCTTGATCAGCTAAGTCATAACATTAAAAATGTGGTGCTTCGACCCAGTGGAACAAAACAAAGCCGCCTAATGTTAACTCTACAAGATAACAGTTTCTTGTCTATTGACAAAGTACCAAGTAAGGATGCAGAGGAAATGAGGTTGTTTCTAGATGCAGTCCATCAAAACAGACTTCATGCAGGTGAGCACTCACTGTCCCAGGGTCTAACATTATCAATTTTAAAAGAATATGGCTAGGTGGGGCGTGGTGGCTCACAGCTGTAATCCTAGCACTTTGGGAGGCTCAGGTGGGAGGATTGCTTGAGGCCAGGAGTTCGAGACCAGCCTAAGCAAAAGTGAGACCCCATCTCTATGAAAAATTGGAAAACTAGCAGGGCGTGGTGATCCATGCCTCTAGTCCCAGCTACTCAGGAGGCAGAGGCAGGACTAATCGCTTGAGCCCAGGAATTTGAGATTGTATAGAGCTATTGCACTCTAGCCTGGATGACAGAGCAAGACCCTGTCTCAAAAAAAAAAAAGAATATGACTGGACTACAGACCAATATTCCTTATGAATATCATATTGATGTAAAAGTCCTCAACAAAATACTAGTGAACTGAATTCAGCAGCACGTTAAAAGGATTATATACCATGAGCAAGTGGGATTTATTTCTAGAATGCAAGAGTGGTTCGTCATACAAAAATTAATCTGTGTGGCGGGCACAGTGGCTCACGCCTGTAATCCTAGCACTTTGGGATGCTGAGGCAGGCAGATCATTTAAGCTCAGGAGTTCGAGACCAGCCAGAGCAAGAGCAAGACCCTGTCTCTGGTTTTTAAAAAGAAAAAAAAAAAAGAAAGAAAGAAAATTAATCTGTGTGGTACACCATGTTGACAGAATGAAGGACAAAAACCACATTATCATTTCACTTATTGTAGAATAAGCTTTTAACAAAGTTCAACATGCTTTCATAATTAAAAAACACTCAACAAACTAGAAATAGAAGGAAACTACCTCAACATAATAAAGGCTGTATATGAAAAACCCACAGCTAACATCATACTCAACAGTGAAAAACTGGAAGCTTTTTCTCTAAGATCAATAACAAGGCAAGGATGCCTGTTCTTGCCACTTGTATTCAATTTAGTACTAAGAAGCCTTAGCTAGACAAGAAAAAGAAATAACAGAATCCAAATTAGAAAGGAAGATGTAAAATCATTTCTATTTGTAGATAACTTGATTTTATATGTAGAAAACCCTTAAGATTCCAAAAAGAATATAACCAGAGGCCAGTGGCCTGATATTATTTTGGCCATTCCCAACAAGATTCAATACATTGTTTCTGTTGTTGTCATTCATTTCCAAACAGTTTGTAATTTCCATTTTGATTTCCTTTTTAATCTAAGAGTCATGTAGAAAGGTGTTTTTATTTACATGTAAATAGTTGGAGCCAGACACGGTGGCTCACGCCTATAATCCTAGCACTGTGGGAGGCCGAGGCGGGCAGATCGTTTGAGCTCAGCCTGAGCAAGCGTGAGACTCCTTCTCTACTAAAAAAAAAAAAAAATAGACATTAGCTGGACAACTTAAAATATATAGAAAAAATTATCCGGACATGGTAGCACATGCCTGTAATCCCAGCTACTTGGGAGGCTGAGGCAGGAGGATCGCCTGAGCCCAGGAGTTTGAGGTTGCTGTGAGCTAGGCTAACACCACGGGTCTCTAGCCAGGGCAACAGAGTAAGACTCTGTCTCAAAAAAAAAAAAAGGAATATGACTAGAAAAAGAAGGAGGATTACATTTGGGGGATAGGCATTGTGGCATACACCTGTAGTCCCAGCCACTCGGGAGGCTGAGGCAGGAGAACTGCTTGAGCCAGGGAGTTTGAGGTTGCAGTGAGGTATGATGACACTACGGCACTCTAGCCTGGGCAGTAGAGCAAGATCCTATCTCAAAAAAAGAAAAAAATTACAACTGGGAAGTTACCTGTTACATAAATCTTGGGGACTTGCCTATCTATATGAAATTTATAGATAAGGTTTTGAAAACGAGTCCTATAAAAAAAATCAGTATGGTCATGTTCCTCTCTCCCCACCAACCCCTTTTATTTAAAATGTGTTCTGATGTTTTTGTCATTAGGTACAGAGGTACAGAGTCTTGCTCTGTCACTCAGGCTAGAGTGTAGTGGTTTGTGATCGTAGTTCACTGCAACCTCAAACTCCTGAGTGATGCTCCTGCCTAAGCCTCCCAAGAAGCTAGGTGTGCCGGACTAATTTTTTTTTTATTGTTTTGTGGAGACAGGGTCTTGCTATGTTGCCCAGGGTGGTCTCGAACTCCTATCTCAGCCTCCCAGAGTGCTAGGATTATAGGCATGAACCACTGTTCCCAGCTGCAAAAATGTATTGACAGGCATCTTTTTAGGAATAATCTTTTGCTTAAAAATGAGTTTCCAGGAGTAATTACTCTGTGGTTCTTCCTGTGTACATGTCAAATAAATTTTATGCTTTTTCTCAAAAAAAAAAGAAAAGAAAAAGTTTTCCACTATTCATCTCCAGCTATTGTCAGTATTTACTATTACTAACATTTTATAGTTGACAAACTATACTTGAGTTTTTCGAACTTAAATTTAACACATTAAAAACATTAGAAAATGAAGGTGTAGCAGTGCTACCTTGGTTGTATTTAGTTAATTTCTCCATTTGACATGCTATTCCCCTTGTAAAATAAAACCTTTTTGTGGTTGTTTGCCATTTAGTGTTCATGCCACTAAATCTTAGCTATGTCAATTTATTAAATTATTGAATTTTATTACAGTTTTGTTTTTTTTCCATAAACCTGGCTTAAAGTATAAAGAATTTTAGAATGAAGAAATTGAGTGCTATTTAAAATTCTTAGACTATGTCAGGGACTATGTCTATATTGCTGTTTTTGTTTTATCCTGTTATACCCATAACAGTAATTGAATCACTGTCTTAAGGATTGAAAAGGATGTCTTTAAGTACATTTGAAGTGGAAAGCACAGTATACTGTCTGGGTACCCAAGTTTGAACAACATGGCATAATGGAAAAATAGAGGCTGTAGACCTAAACAGATTTGGTTCGAAATTCTAGCTATTGTTTCCTAAGTGGTTTTAGGCAAGTCACTTAACAGTTTTAATCTCCTTGTCTCTAAAATGAAGGTTACCTCACCTTAATTTCAGGGCTTTTTAAAGAATGGCCCATAAATGTAAAGCATTACTTTACTAGCAATGCTAGTTTACTAGCATTACTTTACTACTTTGCTAGGCACTCAGTAAATCATGGCTGTTACTAGAGTAGCTGTGGACTTAATTCTAACTCATTCTGTAATCTTGGACAAGCCATTTTAATCTTGGATTTAGTTGCCTTAGCTGCCCAAAGGTGATATCATATGCTTTGAAGAGACCAGAGTAAAGTAATGAATATAAAAATACTTAGAAAACTATAAAACATATAATATATGGTAAGTGTGACATTCCAAATCAGTGGAAAAAAGACTAATATTTGACAGTGTTATCCAAAAAGAAGACAACTAACCAACCATTTGAGATGGTAAAGCTGGATCCTTATGTTCTTTCATCTAATTAAATTTCACATTGATCCCAGAGATTTGAATGTAAAAACATTAAATATGATTACAAATGCATGTGAAAATAATAGAAATATTATTAAAAGAGGAGAGTGGATTTTAACATAATCTCTGGATGGAAAAGACCTTTCTGGGTATTACATAAAAACTACAATAAATAGAGGAACAGATTGATAACTTAGACTTTGTAAAAAATTTAGATAATCTCTGCAGCAAGGAAAAAAAGACAAAGGAGGAAAATATCAGCCAGAGTGACGGAGTTGACATCGTGAATATAAAAAGACCTATTTTGCAAATTTGTAAGAATGACAACCCAGTAGAGAAATGGACAAAAAACTACAAATAGGAAATTAAGGAGAAAATATATGGCCATTATGACGAAAAAATCTCAACTTTACCAACAATTAAACTCAGTTTCTTACTGTCACATTGGCAACAGTATGAGAGGAGGCCATAAACTCTTATATACTTAGTAGGAGCTTAGAGATTTTTTTTGAGGCGTATGTGATAATGTCAGTTTAGTTTAAAATTGTATGTCCTTTAACCCAGCAATTGTTATTCAAAATACTTTATCCCCAAAAACTCATTCTATTAGTACTAGAAGATATGTGAAAGGATATTAAGCATTGTTTGAAATTTTGAAAAGTTAAAACATTCCAAATGATTGTCAATGGGAAATTGGCTAACCAAATTAAAGTGTAAAGCATTTTTAAAGCATACAAATTCACATTTATACAGTGCCTTGAATGTTCTTTAAACCAACAGTAATTTCTTTGCAGTAGAAGCCGTTTATTCTGCTTGATAAACTTTTACTTGTAGAGAATACTTTGGAGTATATGTTATTAGCAATATATACCTGTCACTGTTTCTGACATATTTCCTTGGCATTCAGTGTTAGTGTACATGCCATCAATACACAGTGACAAACTTTTCCGTAGTGTTAATTACTAAGTATTTACAGAGGAGAATTTCTGGCATTTTCTTTTGTCTTTTTTTTCCTGGATGCACTTTTAGATAGACATTTTGTTTTTGCTTTGTGAATTTTATCCTTCTGTTAAATTTTTTTTTCAGATTTTTGTGTTATTTAACTTTTTTCTTGAGATTCTAGCTCTAAATTTTAGTTACTGTATATCAGATGTACATTTTATCAGAAAAAATTGGTTAATAAGCACTTTGATTTATTTTATCTTTTTCCTGTTGTTCCATTTCTTCAATATTATATAAAATAATAATGCTAAATCTTTTTATTACAGTGAGTGATTTGGGAATTTTTTTTTTTTTTTTTTTTTTTTTGTCATCAGCCATGAAACCTTCTCAGGGGTCTGGTAGTTTTGGAGTCATTCTGGGCAGTAGGACCTCACAGAAGGAAACCAATAGGCAGCTTTCTTATTCAGACAATCAGGTATGTTCATTTGAATCTTTTTGGCTTTTAAAAAAAATGATAGTCATAGACATCATATAAGGTAGTTGTAGGAAGTAGAATTTAGACTGTAACACCTAATATTTTTGGCATTGTCACAAGGGTATTTTTCATATATCTGAAATTTATTGGTTTAGCTATCTCAATCTCTTCAATTATTTTTATGAAAATCTTTCTAAGATTGGTCACATTCTTCCCTTTTTACATATAGTTTTACTAAACACAACTGAACCTTTGCCTGATACCTCATGGTCAACATTGTGAACCACAGTATAGTTTTTAAAAGCATGGCTTTGGAGTTAGATGTGGGTTCAAGACTTGGTGCCACCACTTACTAGCTATGGGTCATTGGGGAAGTTCCTCAAGTATCTGGAGCCTCAGTACCCATCTGTAAAATTGAAACAGCGATATTTCAAGGGTTGTTTTGAGATAATGCAGGTAAAAGTATTTAGCCCACTGTGTATATAGACTGTATACTAACAGCTCTATAAATGCTTGCTGGTATGATTTCTTTAATGCCCTTTGGGGGTATCCTAAATTATGAACTTTGCCTTTACACTACATGATAACAGACTGTTTTGTTGAAGTCTTCTGTTTGCTTTTTAAATAGTTTTTCTTTCGTAAATCTTATTCAGCCAGCTGTGAGACTTGCTCTGCACCAGTAAATAATCTTATCACAATTTAGCAGTCCTTATGTCTCTTCTAATTTGTTTTGCAAAGGGAAGCCAGGCATAAAGAAAGAAAAACTCTGAAGCCCTTTTGTGAGTAAATTTATGAGTTCTCTTTGCCTGTACAAAGAGGTCATTACTTTGTGCATTTACCAGATAAAGCAATGAATAAGATTTCATTTTTGTTAGGTCTTTTTTATAGGTTAGATTTTTGGGGAGACATTTTTATTAAGTATAATTGATGCACAGTAAATTGTACATATTTAAACATATTTGACATTTTTGGCTTATGTATACACCTTTAAAGTCACCACCGTAGTCAACATGGTGAACCTTTAAAAATTTCCTTATCCTCCTTTGTAATCCTTCTCTCTGGTCCCTATTTCGAAGCAGTCACTGATTTGCCTTCTGTCACTATAGATCAGGTTGTATTTTCTGGAGTTTCGTATAAATGGAATCAGTGTGTAATTTTTGGAGGGGAGAAGGGTCTGGCTTCCTTCACTTAGCATAATAGAGGGTATTGTACATATTAAGGATACATATTGATTTCTGAAACATTTATTTTGGTATTAAATGTATGTATAACAGATTTTGATGTGATATATTTCTTACTATGGGGTCATGGTCACAATTTTGAAACGATGCAAAACCGTATAGTATATTATTATTTATATAACAAAAAGAATAAAATATTGATTTGTATTTACATGGCAAAATAAGGGAAGAATACTACAAGGGGTGGGAGAATGGGAAGTGGAAGAACTGGGTGGATGGGGAGGAGGGATAGTGAGACTTCTCACTGTCTATGGCTTTTAAATTTACTTTGATTTGTGAACCTTGAGAATTTATCACCCGTTTGAAAATAAATTTAACTTCTTAAACCATTCATCCAAATGATCTTAGGAGTTTTTATATTTCCTATCCTTAGACTGTAATTCTGTAAAAAGAAAGTAATTTGGACGTATTTTCCATAGAGAAACCACAAACCTCTTAATATAGAGATATAAACCTTTACTGGCAGAATGTTTGTGTAAAGCACTATTTCCTAACTAATGTTTACATTGCTGTATTCTCTCTGAATATTCTTGCTGTGTCTTTAGGGTAGATTCTTTGATTCATCTTTTGTCAGTGGACTCTCTCTCACCTTCCTTCTTCCCTTCATTGCATATATTTATTTCATTCCTCCAAACTAGAACCCCCTCAAAAGTCGTATGACTATTTTGTTGATTACGCAGGACTTGGTATTTAAATTGTGACAAGCAAATGTCACTTTTGCTCCTTCTTAACTTAAAATCATAATTGGGTATTTTTTCCTCCAAAGATTAGTTCTCACGCTGGTCACTAGAACCCTGTCTTTCTGTGTCTTTTTTCAAATTAGTAATTCAGAGCAGGGTTCTTGTCTTCTGCCTCCAGGTGTGCTGTAGAATTTTTAAGTTTACAAGAATGCTACAGGAAAATAAGTGTCAAGCTCAATTTCTCACACTGACTATACATTAGAATCACCTGGAATGCTTTAAAACAAAAAACACAGTACTGATGAATGAGTCTCACCCCAGACCAGTTAGGTTAGAATCTCAGAGATGTGTCTCCATTTGTATTTTTAAAGCTCCTCATGTGAGACTCACTGGTCTAGATGTATTCCAATTAATCTGAAGATTTAACTATCTCAAACTTTATTCTTACAGGCCTCTTCAAAAAGAGGAAGTTTAGAAACTAAAGATGATATGCCATTGCGAAAAGTTCTTGGTAATCCAGGTAGAGGATCGATTAAAACTGTAGCAGGAAGTGGAATAGCTGTTACCCGGGCGGTTCCTTCTTTGACAGCTACATCAACACCTCTCAGATCAGGATTACTAGAAAATCGGTAGGAAAGACTTCTTTTCCTTATTCATTAGCTTTACCTGTTTATAAATGTCTTTTAGGCCTTTTAGAAAGATCAGTCATTTGAAGAGAAAGAAGTATAGAGTACATTTGTGGTAGATGATTGTAAATATTTGTCATATATAGTTTATATCAGTGATATGGATTGAGCATGCAGATATACAGTATATAAATACACATTAACTACCATGTGAGTTGTATTGAACTCATGCTAGTTTTGATCCTGGGGTCTCGTGATATTTAATTCACATGTCTCTTCACCTTGGAAGCAGCAAGAACTATTTTTCAAGTTGCATATAACTCACACACAGAAAATAATAAAAAATAATTTTTTCGTTAAATTAGAAAGGATCATTTTGTTTTTGAAGTTTTTATTCTATTTCTGTAATAAAACACCATGGCCCCAAGGAAAAAAATTTTTTTCTAGCGTGGCCGTCAATGTGTTAAATATGGTATAGAGAATTAGATAACAGTAGTCATAGTGCCTGTTCTTGGGTATGTTGGTTTATAATTTTTAATAGTATGAATTATGACTTTTTAAAATAACCTTTTTTTCCTTCTGTTCTCAATAGGACTGAAAAGAGGAAAAGAATGCTATCATCTGGCTCAGAGTTGAGTGAGGATTACCCTAAGGAAAATGATTCATCATCGTAAGTTGCTTTAAGAGCCTTTATGGCACTAGATCAGTGTTTCTTATACTGATAATTATAACCACTGGGGAATATTGGGGGAATGGTGTTTAATTTATGAGAATTCCAAAGATAGAAGAGCAGGATTTAAAGCATTTGATGACAGTAAACTGTAGGCTCAATGGAGAGGGAATTTGGCCACTGCTATTGCTTTGGTCATTTCATTGCATTTCCCCTATCCTGCTTTTTTTTTTTATCTGCAATAATTAGGGGAAAAATAGAGCTGAAGAACTCTAAACAAGTGTTTCTTGCAGGCTGCTGTTTTAGTGTGAACCTCTCCCTTCTTTCTTCCCTTTATGCTTACTTTTAAAATTTTTATTCTTTCTTGCTTTACTCATATAAAAAGTCAGCCTAGGGATAAAAGGTTGTGAGCCTACATAGGTTCTAAGCAAGGATCATTAATATTTCAGAGATGTTTTCTCAGCTGAACAAAAGGGAATAGTTCTATAGCTTGGACGGTCACCAGCTCATAATCCTCTTCCTCATCGTGTGAGGAATTTTTTTTTTGTCTTCTGGGAGAGAAAACTTATTACATAGTTAATACCTCAGATAATACCTTAGCAGAAATCAGTTGATAGTCATTTAACTGGTATTTGAGGTCAGGGAGTCACCAGAAAGGAGTTGGGGAAAAAGCCAAAGAAACTTTTTATTAATTGGTTTACCGCTGTAACAGGTATAAAAGTCTGGGTGGGTAATAGGACTGGTATGTGAAACTATAGTCACCCTGGACTCAGATTCCTTCTATCTTATTTTGGAATAATTTTAGATTTATAAAAGAGTTGGAAAGATAATATAGACTGTCCTTGTAGGCCCCTTACCCAGTTTCCCCTAGTACTAATATCAAAGTTGTTTTTTGACAAAACTGCCTGTCTAGTTAACTCTTCTCATTGCCTCAGTTTGAGAATCAGAAACAATTGGATTTTTTTGACCCTATGTGGTCTCAAATTTTTATCAGGTAATTTTGATTTTAGGCTGTTGGCACAGAGAGCTGTGTTTCTTTTCATCCATGATTGCAAGCTGACTAGTCTAGCTTGAATTTATCTGTCTTGAATAGGACCGTTCTGAAAACAATAAGAAACAATAACACAGGCCAGTGTCCTTAATTGTCTTAATCTTTTCTCTTAGAGCTATAGGTTCAGTGAGTATGAGGTCTGCCTTTCAAGACATTACAGATGACAGTTTTTATCAAATATTTTGCTGAGGCATAACAATGATCACCAGCTTTCCAGTTTGTAATATGTGTCCTTATCCTCTCCCTTCCTACTAAACCAGTGCCACATATGTTAAGTTTGTTATGACAGCACCCCACTTTTAGTAACAAAATTTGTGTATTCAATGGCTAGTTGTAGGGAGCAAAATTCATAGCCAATTTATGCACAAAGATATTTGCACACAGTGAGTATTGAATGGCTTACAGAATCATTAGGAGAGCTGAAAAGATGGGGTCTAAATTAAGTTTTCAGGAATGATTTTGAGAGCCATGCCCCAGAGCAGGTCTCCAAAGATGTTTCTGGCTATTCTATCATGAAGCCAATATCTGAATTGGAAGCTGTTACGAAAACTGTCATTTTTGGAACCATACTGCCACTGCCAAGATTGGAGATCCTGTACAGAAAAACCAAGATGATATTTAGCATTAGAAATAGTAGAACATAGAATTCTGGGAGGCCGAGGCGGGCGGATTGCTCAAGGTCAGGAGTTCGAAACCAGCCTGAGCAAGAGCGAGACCCCGTCTGTACTAATAATAGAAAGAAATTAATTGGCCAACTAAATATATATAGAAAAAATTAGCCAGGCATGGTGGTGCATGCCTGTAGTCCCAGCTACTCGGGAGACTAAGGCAGAAGGATCACTTGAGCCCAGGAGTTTGAGGTTGCTCTAGCCCAGGCAACAGAGTGAGACTTTGTCTGAAAAAAAAAAAAAAAGAAATAGTAGAACAGTAAGCCCTTTGCCTTACACTTTCCAGATCTTACATGTAATAGCCTTATTTTAAATCTCATCCAGAACATAAACTAGGAAATGTAGGGTTTTGTTTTGTTTTGTTTTTTAAAGCATTTTTATTTCTATACAACACGAGGTACACTAGAAGGTGGCTGTAGTGGGCTGGTTGCATGCCAGTCCACCACATTCACCACACTTTTGAGAAGTCCCAGTTCCACTTGGAATTTTATCTGATGAGCGCTATGTTACTCATTCTTGTTCTGGGCCAATAATACTTTTTACAGCATCCTATTTAGATTTTTTGAAGTTTGGGCTTCCTAGAAGCAGACCCTAGATAAATATGCTTTTACAAGTGACTTATAAGAAAGTGCTCACTGGAGAGACGAATACCAGAGTGGGGGAAGCAGGTCAGGGAAGGGGGAGGAAGACAAGCAAGAGTGTGATCTCAGGTGAAGGTCCCACAGAGACTAGGCTTCATCTTAATCCAGCCAGGGAACTCCAGGGTTATACCAACTTGAGGCAAGGAAGCTAGGCTTTCATATTACCTGGTAGACAGTCTTTGGTTACCAGCCACCCTGGTGGGTTTTGGCTCTGTTCAGTGAGCAAAATGTTTTAAGTAGCTCAGATGTAGTCCTCTGAAGATCTATAGGTGCTGACTGTTGAAACACATTGAAAACAGAGTCTGGGGCTGTGAAAAGGATAAAAATTGATCTTAAGGACTTTGATGGAGCATCACCATTATCCACTACAAGAGATAGTACTATAGTTCTCCCTCTCTCCTGCTTATATCATTTAGATCCACTCACGTCTTATACTCATTCCATCTTGTCACAGTTTCTTCATATTGATGTTTCCCAATTCTGGGGGAGAATGTTACAAAAGGAGGCTTAGTGGGATAAGATATAGCGTGTTCCTGCAAATGGCCTTGAGGCTGTAACTGATACTGTTATGTCCTCCTTTTACCATCCATTCTAGATTTCTTGCATACTCTACTAACACTTCTGGTCTTGATGGTTTGCCTGTTGGCGTGACTGAGATCTTCATCTTTGAGGGATCTGAGCCTCTGGCCACCATATACTTGTCAGGCTGTGGTTGCTATAATTGCCCATTACAATTATGTGAGAACCATGCTACCCCTGAGCATGAGTGCACTAAGAGGTATCCTAGTAAATCCCCTTTATTCCAGATATATTCCTTCCTGCCATTATGTAGCAGCAACCCTTCATCCTTATAATAATCAAAGTCATTACCCCTGTCAGTATGGTAACTCCTTTCTTTGCTTGTTGATCTGCCTGTGTAAGGATCTCAAAATGACTAGGTAGCAGCTGTAACTTTAGGTTTAATTGTTCTCTTACTGTGCCTCTTGGTGAAAAAGTTACCCCCATGGGAATCAGGACCTGCAAAACATAAATTGAAGAGACAGGAAACACAAAATGTCCAGGTGAATTATTGAAAATAATAGTGTTAGTCAGACACAGTGGTGTCTGCTTGTAATCCCAGCTATTCAGGAGGCTGAGGCAGCAGGAATTTCAGACCAGTCGGGGTGATATATTGCGATCCCATCTCATTAAAAAAATAATTTTCAGAAAGATAATAATAGCCCAGGCATGGTGGCTCACGCCTGTAATCCTAGCACTCTGGGAGGCCGAGGCGGGCGGATTGCTCAAGGTCAGGAGTTTGAAACCAGCCTGAGCAAGAGTGAGACCCTGTCTCTACTAATAATAGAAAGAAATTAATTGGCCAACTAAATATATATGGAAAAAAAGTCGGGCATGGTGGCACATGCCTGTAGTCCCAGCTACTTGGGAGGCTGAGGCAGAAGGATCGCTTGAGCCCAGGAGTTTGAGGTTGCTGTGAGCCACCTCAAACCACCTACAGACGCTACGGCACTGAAGCCCAGGCAACACAGTGAGACTCTGTCCC
>CAUYRT010097361.1:0-10305 GCA_963574885.1 Lepilemur ruficaudatus
ATCATAGCTCACTGCAGCCTCAAACTCCTTGGCTCAAGCGATCTGCCTGCCTTAGCCTCTTGAGTAGCTGGGACTACAGGCACTTGCCACCACACATGGCTAATTTTTCTGTTTTGTAGAGACAGGGTCTCACTATGTTGCCCAGGCTGATCTCCAATTCCTGGCCTCAAGCGATCCTCCCGCCTCAGCCTCCGAAAGTGCTGGGATTACAAGTATGAGCCATCATGCTCAGCCAATTACTTAATATTCTGCTTCATTTTGCCTCACCCCACCCTTGCCTGCAGGCTGCTCAAGAGTCACCACGAATATACACCAAGGAGGAAGTGAGTTCCCACACGAGCCCTGAGACTGGGATATGGGTAACTCTGGGCTATGAGGTCTTCGATGTCACAGAATTTGTGGGCTTACACCCAGGAGGTCCATCAAAGCTGATGCTAGCAGCTGGGGGTCCCCTAGAGCCCTTCTGGGCCCTCTATGCTGTTCACAATCAGTCTCATGTGCGCGAGTTACTGGCTCAGTACAAGATTGGGGAGCTGAACCCTGAAGAAAAGGTACCCTCCACCTTGGAGACCTCTGACCCTTATGCTGATGATCCTATACGTCACCCAGCCCTAAAGGTCAACAGCCAACGCCCCTTTAATGCAGAGCCCCCCCCTGAGCTGTTGACAGAAAACTACATCACACCCAATCCTATCTTCTTTACCCGGAACCATCTGCCTGTACCTAACCTGGACCCAGACACCTATCGTTTGCATGTAGTAGGGGGTCCTGGGAGTAAGTCATTATCTCTGTCCCTGGATGACTTGTACAAGTTTCCCAAGCATGAGATCACAGTTACTCTGCAGTGTGCTGGCAACCGGCGCTCTGAGATGACCCAGGTCAAAGAAGTAAAGGGTCTGGAGTGGAGGACAGGGGCCATCAGCACTGCACGCTGGGCTGGGGCACGGCTTTGTGATGTGTTAGCCCAGGCTGGTCACAAACTGTGTGAAACTGAGGCCCACGTCTGCTTTGAGGGACTGGACTCAGACCCCACTGGGACTACCTATGGAGCATCTATCCCTCTGGCTCGGGCCATGGACCCTGAAGCTGAGGTCCTGCTGGCATATGAGATGAATGGGCAGCCTCTGCCTCGCGACCATGGCTTCCCTGTACGAGTGGTGGTTCCTGGTGTGGTGGGTGCCCGCCATGTCAAATGGCTGGGCAAAGTGAGTGTGGAGACAGAAGAAAGTTACAGCCACTGGCAGCGGCGAGATTACAAAGGCTTCTCTCCATCTGTGGACTGGGACACTGTAGATTTTGACTCAGCTCCATCTATTCAGGAACTTCCTGTTCAGTCGGCCATCACAGTGCCCCAGGACGGGGAGACTGTAGAGTCAGGGGAGGTGACCATCAAGGGCTATGCATGGAGTGGTGGTGGCAGAGCTGTGATCCGGGTGGATGTGTCTCTGGATGGAGGCCTAACCTGGCAGGCAGCTGAGCTGGATGGAGAGGAACAGCACCCCAGGAAGGCATGGGCCTGGCGTCTATGGCAGCTGCAAGCCGTTGTGCCACCTGGGCAGAAGGAATTGAACATTGTTTGTAAGGCTGTGGATGACAGTTACAATGTCCAGCCAGACACTGTGGCCCCAATCTGGAACCTGCGAGGTGTGCTCAGCAATGCCTGGCATCGTGTCCATGTCCATGTGGCCTCATGAGAGTATGGAATAGAGCCATCTACACCCCAGAAACACCTCAGCCCTTTTCCCCACCCTTTGGCCTCACTGCCTCAGAAAAACCTTTCCCACCTCTCTACTTCTTAGGTATGGCCTTCCTAAGCCATACCCAGGTACACACATTGCACATTTCCACCCAGAAAACCTCCCTCCTTGGATACTATGTTACATACCCCTCCTGGCCTGTGACCCTGTTCCAGGAGGTGGCAGCTGTTGGAACAGGGGGGGCTAGAAGTGAGAAAAGTGATTTTGGAGATAAACACTAGTTTCTCTGCCAACCCCACCTCCACTACCACCATCAAGGTCTTGTTTTGCTTTTCTTCTTGGGTTCTTCAGAGAATGTGTATGGCATGTGTAAGAAAAGTATTAATAGTTATATGCTACTTTCTACTGCTTCTCTGATTGCCAGAGAGTTGTGGGGAGAGCAAGGAATGCAATCCTTTCCTTTTATAGTTCTAATTTTCTAAATACATCAATAAAGTGTCTCTTTAAGATTATGACTCTGGGGCCTCTTGCACCTGGGGAATGAACATATTGCAGGAGAGAGGCTGCATTGGTAGTGAGATGAGCAGTGAGAATAGCCCAAAACAAAAAGTGGAGGGAGGAGAGAATGGAAGTAGGCTCTGGGAAGTAAAGAAACGGAGCTTCCTTCTCTGAGGTTTGTTAACATATGCAGCAATGCCTAGGTGATTGACTTCAAGATACCCCCAAAGAGGAGATGATAAAAAATTTGGTACACTTAAATCCTTCTCCCCCACAATTCCTATATACTTGGCAGGAAAGGCAAAGAATGCTAAGAGGTTAAAATCAATATTGTCTTAGGAGGTACGGGGACAAAACTTGGCACTAGGAGCAGACGTGCCAGGGCATGTGGGGCGTCCAATGTGTACCTAGTTTGCAAATTAGATGCAGATGAAGGGGGTAACCTTTGAGTTACCCTTTGCAAGCGACAGCGCCTTTTGGACTTGAATCTTTCGGCGCTCGGCTACTTTCCCCTAGCTTCCTCTCCCTTTTTTCCCCAGCAGTCTCCCCGGCTTGGGGGCGCTCGGTGTTCGGCCACGCCGCCTGTCGCCTGGTAGTGGGACCGGAAGTTGTTAGGGGGAGGGGGGGACAGCCGTGATGGGGGGGAATGTGGGGGGGGGCAGGTCCCTCCTCAGGTGAAGCCGCTGATGGAGATGGAGCCGCCGCCGCCGATGAGCGCCCGGGTCCTGGCTGCGGCCTGGCTGCCGCCGCCTCAGTGACCCCACTCCCCCCGCACTGGGCCACCCGGGCCAGAGTGGGGGATCCCCGCCAATCCGCCTCCCTCTCCCAGATCACCGTCCCCTCTCCCCCTACCCCTCACAGCCTGCGCGCGCGCGGAGACGCCTCAGGTGAGTGAGGGGCGGGGCTTGAGCAAAGCGGGGGCGGGGCCTCGGCAGCAGGGGCGGGGCCTGAGGGGCTAGGGCGTGAAGTGAGGGGAGACGTGGATGGGGGCGGGGGCGAGGGCGGGAGCTGGCTTGGAGAGGGGCGAGGGGTGGGCTGGGGCCCAAGGGGCGGAAGCTGGCCGGGGGGGAGTTTGGCCTGATGCCTCAGTTTTGAGAAGGAGGTAACAGGGATCTGGGGGCTCTAAAAAGGCGGGAGACGGATCAAGGCAGAAGGCTGAGGACAGGCAGAGCTGGCATGCGCGAGGCTCCTCCGTGGGGGTATGGCTGGGGTAGAACAGAGGATCAGGAGCAGTAGAGAGGGTACCTGAAACAAAAAAGTGAGGGACCCAGGGGTTGGATCGAAAAGGCTTGAGAGAAAAAAGTAGGCCTAGGTGAGAAGATCTAGGAAGCAAAGAGCAGAGTGGGAGAAACGTGATAGAGAAGAAACTTAGGATGGAGTGAGAAGTGCTATCTGGGATACTGTGTAGTGTGGGAGATGTAGGGAACTTGGGGAATCAAGGTTGGTAAGGAACATTCATTGCAGATGAGCCTTAAGAAAGAAATGCAAGAGACAACCTTAGGCAGGTATCCGGATGGGAGCTACAAACTTGGGAAGCAGGCTGCCTCTTCCTGAATATTTAAACAGTCCTCCATGTACCTTTTCACAAAGACCCATCCCCAGTTATTTCCTTGCCCCTTGTCTGCTACAGAGTTTTGGATTCTCACTTTTTGAACTTTCATTTGATTTCTATGCTTTTTTTTTTTTAATTGTGACTGGTCCTTTCTGGAGACAGTGGAATGTTTAATGGAATGTAGACTTTTAGATATGAGATGTTTATGAAATAAGGTACCCCATTCCCCCTCCAAGGTCAAGAATTTGCTAACTGCTTCCAGGGAAATTTTTTTGCATACCTTTTTTTCACCCCATTTCCTCCTCTCATAAGCAAAACTGTCTACTGTGGTAGCTCCTGCTGTGCCTGTTTACCCATCCTGAGTCCTCAAAGCATCAGTAGTGGGCATGGTATGTTCCTGACATGCTCACATGTTAGTTAGCTCTAGGTCTTTAATCATCATGGCCAACCAGATGACCATTGAGGCCTGGCTGTCTTCCCTTACTGATGCTTGCTCGCTTTGCCTGGGTAAAGGTACATATATGTTCATATCCTTAGGAAGCATGAAAAACAGTTGTCAGACTACCTAGAATATTTCCAGTTAAGATAACTCAGATTCTGAAGACAAGCCCAGATAAAAAGCCAAATCAGACAATCTTTGAAAGCATAGTGTCTTGTTTGGTAGGGTTGTGTGAAATGCACAGCTCCTCATAGGCCTGCCAGTCAGCAAATCTTGCTTTGTGGTTTACAGAAGGACTTCAACCTTCCCAACTAACAGCCTAAAGCCAAAGAATCCAGACAGCCCCTTGGGTCATGAGAACAGTCAGATGAGTGGCTCCTGAGATAAAAATAAAGTCTTAAAAGAAGAAAATAGCCTTACGATTGGGAAGCAGGAGAGATTTCACTGGAGCTTCTGGGGTGGGCCTCAGGGTGGTGGAAGCTGCCCTCATTTTGGCAGCTTCAGAATTGTATCTTATCCTAGTCAATGGATGTTAATGTCTCAAACACAAAATATAATGTCTTTTTTGCTCACTGAGTACAGTTAATTAGTTCAGCTGTAGCATCTGAGCAATCCTCTTCCTCTCAGTAGGTTAAGGGTAAGGCATATTTCAGGACTAGGCTCAGAAATAAGCATCTTTTCCCAGTGAAAATGCAACTGAAAGTTTCTTCTTTATTTCCTCTTAGTTTGAAATCTACAGCTTGTACTTCACAGCATGAGAGAAACTTATCCCATCTTTTATCCTACCCAGCCCCACCCCACCCCCACACACACACCCCAATATCCATAAAAGAATTATTTTCTCCAAACTGGCCATCTCTCTCTCTCTCCCCCTCCGCTTTTCCCCCTCCCCCCACCCCCACACAAAATAACCAAAGAAAGAGAAGTTATTATTTGGTAGGTATTTCTAGCATCATTTTACTCTGTAGGAACAAATAAGAGTGGAACCCTGTGAATGTGGACAATGCCACAGGCAGAGGGACTCCCTTTCCTTATAGTCTCTTGACTCTGCTGGAGAAGGCTTTGAATTCCAGACTGATTGATTTGCTTCCTCTTCTTAGAAGAGTTGTGAACTCTGTTCTGGAAACAGAGAGAGAGATTCAAGGTTTATCAGACAAAAGCATCTAAGAAAGGATAGTGCTGATATGAATGACCTGGTGTCTGGGGTAGAATCCAGCTTGTAGGCTCTGATGCAGTACATATGCTGGGGTAGTCCTTGGGCCAAGGAGCCCTGTTTCTACCTTAAAGAGACTTAGCATCTAGTTTGGCATTTTCCTCAGGCCCATAATCTCTGAAAAGAAACATAGGAGAAAGAGGATTATTTTTCCTCCTATCCATAAGTTTCCAGTTCAAGGATGTATTTAGGTCATCAAGATGTAGACCCAAAAACTATTCATTTTATAACCCAAGAAAGAAGGCAAGCAGAGTGGCCCAAACCTTCCAGCTGCGGCAAGTTTAACTCTGTGCTCTAGAGGAAAGAACCCTCTTCTAGTAACTTGGGTTCTACTTGTCCTACTTCTGTTGCTAACCAGATAAGTGACTCTGGGCTTAGTTTCTTCTGTTAAAACCAAGCCTGAAAATATCTTTCTGGCCCAAACAACAGTGAGCTTTTTTGATGAGCATGTATCAGGGACTCTTGGCCACTGCCTCTTCTACATTTTTGCCACCCTATCCCAGTCAGAATAGTTAATTGAGACTTCTATGGGATTACAAACTTCACTTGAGAGAGCTAACCTTGTTTTGGGCATCTTTGGCTTCAAAACTGATTATTACAAAACTCAACTTGAACTCCTCTGTTCTACTTTTCCCACTCCTGTCCAAATATAAAACTGAACAGCAGTGACCTATGGGGGACTTTCTGTAAACACAGGGCAATACTCAGGGATATACCCAGAAAACCCAGAAAGTGTCATCTCATGTCCACCACATCTAGTGATTTAAAATGTTTAGTTTGGGCCGGGTGCAGTGGCTTATGTCTGTAATCCTAGCACTCTGGGAGGCCGAGGCAGGTGGACTGCTTGAGCTCAGGAGTTCAAGACCAGCCTGAGCAAGAGTGAGACCCTGTCTCTACTATAAATAGAAAGAAATTAGCCAAACAACTAAAAATAGAAGAAATTAGCTGGGCACGGTGGTGCGTGCCTGTAGTCCCAGCCTCCTCGGGAAGCTGAGACAGGAGGATCGCCTGAGCCCAGGAGTTTGAGGTTGCTGTGAGCTAAGCTGACACCACGGCACTCTAGCCCGGGCAACAGAGTGAGACTCTGTCTCAAAAAAAAAAAAAAAAAAGTTAGTTTGGCCCTTTTCCTTAGCTCTTTAAGTCCTGAAATGAGACATGGGATGGGTAGGATTGTTTCTCCTCCCACCCATAAACCTTAGCCTTCTGTCTCTTTTGCAGTCTGCATGAGAGGACAGGGAAGCACAAAGAACTAGAGAAAAGATGCATCCACCTGAAATCTAAAAGGAAACAATGAGGTGATATTTTCCCACTGCCCAGGTGTTGTGTTCCCAGCTTTTACCCCTTATTTTTTAGAGACTGGCTATTCCTAGGATGACCTGATCCCTTTTGCACTGCTCCCCAAGCACTTAGATAATGAAGCTGAGCTGTCTTCATCTGTATTAAACATAGACAGAGGGTCACCATCTACAGCCTGGTGAAAAAAATGAGTCAGACCTTTCCACTATAAAGACAGACACATGAGCTGAGCAAAGGTTGGTGGGTTTTCTTCAGAGAGCACTAGGTTGACCCTAAAGATCATTCAGAGCTGCAAATTACTCAATGTCTAGGTCTTTTTCCTGAAAAGGGGACTGCAGTCAGTTTGCAGACAATGCCTAATTCCACATTATTCCCTAACCCTTTACCCTTTACCCCTCCCCAATTATACAAACCCCTGACAGACAGCAGAGCCAGCTGTGTGATTCCAACATGTTTTTGCTCAGATTTCATTCAGTTCAAGAAGACACAGACAGTAGAGGATGATGCTGTGGGTTTGATCTACTTGTAGTACCTGAACTGCTCACACTCAAGGTACATGGGAAGTTCTGTCTTTTTAATAACCAGTGGGCTCCACCTCAGAACCCAGGTACTGTGGGAAACTGGAGAAAAATTTTCCACTTCTGCCTGTTATGGTTTGGGAATAATAACCAAAATGATGGCATGGATCCTTGCCACTGTCTCCACCTCCGCCCTCTTTCCCAACATCCTCCTCAGTACCTTTCTACACACTAGGCCACAATGACTATGTTTTAAATTCCAATTCTGAAGTGTCACTGGATCAAACAGGATTGGAGGATTTGAAGAATTCAGTTACTTGTGATGTCCACCTTATTTCAGGCTTTCAGAGCCACTATATAAAGAAAACTTGACTTTCTCACATTTTTATCACAAACTCTTTCAAACTTCACTTGAGAGAGCTAACCCCGATTTGGGCATCTTTGGCTTCACAACTGATTATTACAAAACTCAACTTGAACTCCTCTGCTTTACTTTGGGAATGTTTAGGGGTATATAGGGGTGGTAGCTGATGCCTGACCTGCGCTTGGAAGTCAGACTCTGGATTGGTTCTCACTGCTGCTTGTCATTGATTCTGGTGGGAAATCTGTCTAGAAAGGATGCCCATTCCTGTTCAAATGTGATATCATGTTAATGGAAGAAAGACAGGACCATGGAGGACTCTTGCCAAGTGGATTCAAAAGAACAGGGAAGAGCCTGGCGCAGTGGCATGTGCGTGTAGTCCTAGCTACTCAGGAGGCTGAGGCAGGAAAATTGCTTGAAGCTAGGCATTTGAGGCTGCAATGCATTATGATTGGATCTAGCCTGTTAATAGCCCCTACACTCCAGCCTGGGAATATACTGAGACCCTGTCTCTAAAAAATAAATAAATAAGCCAAGCACAGTGTTGTGCACCTGTAGTCTCAGCTACTTGGGAGGCTGAGGCAGGAGGATCGCTTGAGCCCAGGAGTTTGAGGGTGCTGTGAGCTATGATGGTGCCACTACACTCCATCCTGGGTGACAGAGCAAGACCCTATGGAAGGAAGAGAGGGAGAGAGGAAAGGAGGGAAGGAGGGAAAGAGGGAGGGAGGAAGGAAAACAAAGAAAATGTGTCTCTTCCAATGACCAACCTTTCCTCTCTCCTCACAGAGATACTTCCTTTTGAACTGGAAGACTAGCTATTTCTAGTTGCTTTGTGTTCAGCTCACTAAACTGAATTTACAGTACATATGTGCCTACCTCCATCACTGAATGAGGCTTATGTTACTTTAAAGCCAGTTTCCTTCCAAGATCTTTGAGCCAAACCTGTCTTGTGTACCTAACTTCTCTCTCCTTATACCTCCTGCAACGTGTCTCCAATTGGCACTAATTTGACCCAGTTCCTCTAAGGAGACACTAAGATCTGCCTGCCTGGTTAGGCACGGAAAGAGGTGCTTTGAGAGGTGAAAAGTGGTAAGGTTGGGAGGGATGTGCCACAGGGAGAATTGAGCAAAGAGTAAAGTACATCTGCTCATTTGCTCCTGGTTCTCGGAAAACCAGGACTGGGAACAGCAGAGTCTCAATTCCTTCTCACTTCCAGGGTTACCAAGTTGTCATTTAGACCAGTTGGAGGCAGCTAAGCACTGATTTTTGCCCAAGATGTGTCATGGAGCACCTGTTAAGAACAATTAAGAAGCAAGAAAGCAGCCAGGCACGGTGGCTCAAACCTGTAATCCTAGCACTCTGGGAGGCCGAGGCGGGCGGATCGCTCAAAGGTCAGGAGTTCGAAACCAGCCTGACCAAGAGCGAGACCCCCCCCGTCTCTATTAAAAATAGAAAGAAATTAATTGGCCAACTAAAAATATATAGAAAAAATTAGCTGGGCATGGTGGCACATGCCTCTAGTCCTAGCTACTTGGGAGGCTGAGGCAGAAGGATCCCTTGAGCCCAGGAATTTGAGGTTGCTGTGAGCTAGGCTGACACCACAGCACTCACTCTAACCTGGACAACAGAGTGAGACTCTGTCTCAAAAAAAAAAAACAAACAAACAAAAAAAAAAGAAGCAAGAAAGCTCAGTTCACTGTTCTGAAGAAAGTCCAACTCAGAATACAACTCCTTCAGGTCCTTCTAGAAATTGTTTTGGGGCCATTTGGGCAGAAGTCCAAGAATAAGATACACATCCTGAGCCAGTGCTAGCTGAATGCTATGCTTCAACTGCTCTGCCCACCTAGTGCTTGTCTAGCCCCTTGCTCACATGGGCATGAGGTGTGCTGTGCCCACCCCCCTCAACAATTATATTAGCATATAGAGACAGCTCAACTTGTTTTTCCTTTTTAAATAACAGACCCCACTCCCACTGGAATCACACCAAAGGAAAAGATGACTTAATTGATGTTAGAACCATGGAAAAGCAAGAAGATCCATGAAGGTCTTAAGTAGCCTGGCTTTTTTTTTTTTTTTTTTTTTTGAGACAGAGTCTCACTCTGCTGCCCGGGCTAGAGTGAGTGCCGTGGCATCAGCTAGCTCACAGCAACCTCAAACTCCTGAGCTCAAGCGATCCTACTGCCTCAGCCTCCCGGGTAGCTGGGACTACAGGCATGCGCCACCATGCCCGAGTAGCCTGGCTTTTGAAAGGAAGCATTATTGTCTAAAGGAAAGAGTACATCTCAGAGAAGCAGGAGAGATCTTGTTCTTGTTCTTACCATGAGCCCTGGGACAAGTAACTTAACTGCTCTGAGCTTCAGTTTCTCCAAGCAAAAAATGGAAAATCCTGCTCACTCTTGCGTCTCTTGCATGGGGGTGTATGTGAGGGAAGTTACAAGTGGCACTTTGAGCTTTGCATTCATTTTGAAAAATCCCAAAGAGCAATCATAGAGCTAATGATTTGGTGTATTTTGGGATTTTTTTTTTTTTTTTTTTTTGAGACAGAGTCTCACTCTCTTGCCTGGGCTAGAGTGCCATGGCATCAGCCTAGCTCACAGCAACCTCAAACTCCTGGGCTCAAGCAATCCTCCTGCCTCAGCCTCCCGAGTAGCTGGGACTACAGGTATGCATCACCGTGCCCGGCTAATTTCTTCTATTTTTAGTTGTTTGACTGATTTCTTTCTATTTATAG
>CAUYRT010097362.1:0-85345 GCA_963574885.1 Lepilemur ruficaudatus
ATATTTTCTTCCAAGATTTTTCTTTATCTTTGATTTTCTGAAGTTCATACATGATATGCCTAGGCATAGTTTTCTTCCCTGCCCCCAGAAATTATCCCGCTTGGTGTCCTTTGAGCTTCCTGGATCTGTGGTTTGGTTTCTGACACTAACTTGGGGAAACAAACAGTCATTATTACTCCAAATTTTAATTTTGTTTCTTTCTCTATTGTGCTTTTTGGGTCTTGTAAGTTTCTATTGCTATATCCTCAAGTTCAGAGATTATTTCCTCCACTGTATACCAACAAGAGCATCAAAAGGCATTATTCATTTATGTGGCAGTGTTTTTGATCTGTAGCATCCTTTATTCTTTCTTAGAATCTCTATCTCTCTGCTTATATTATCCATCAGTGCTTGCATTTTCATTAAAGCTCTTAGCATATTAATCACAGTTATCTTTTTTTTTAAAATATAATTCCTTACTTCCTGGCCTGATAATTCCAAAATTCCTGCCCTATCTGACTCTGGTTCTAACGCTTGTTCAGTCCCATCAGACTGTACATTTTTGCCTTTTAGTATGCCTTGTAATTTTTGTGGAAAGGTAGGCATGAGTTGGGTAAAAGAAACTGAGGTAACTAGACCCATAGTAATGTAGTGGTATGGTGTTGGGGAGAACTATTCTATAGTCCTATGATTAGGGTGAGTCTTTTAGTGAGTCTGTGCCTCTGGACATGAACTTCCAAGTGATTCTCAGTTTACCCTCCTGCTTGGGTGGGGACAGGATGGCTGGAGGTAGCTGGAGTCGTGTAGTTCTCTTCCTCCACTTGGGAAGACTAGAGTTGGCTGGAGTTGAGTATTTCCCTTCTCCCAGGTAGGTTAGGCTTTGACAAAACCCCAGCAGAGTAGGCTGTGGTAAATAAAATAGTGTTTCCGGAGGACAGCCTTGTTAAGAGGAACAGAATGCTCTGACGTATTTTTAAATGACTCCTTTTCTCCTCTCCCTGTTGGAAACATGATGAGATTTTTCTCTGATATTTGCTGGGAGGATCTAACAGAGCTCTTGGAGGTAAAACTCACAAAAGTGTGAGGTCCTCTCTGTGACTATGTTTCCCTGGAGTTTTCAGACTCAAGTAGTTCATCAGTTACAGTTCAGATGAGCTACCTCAGCACTGGTTTCTGTGGAGGGGTTTCAGCAAGTGAGTTTCTGCTCTGGTAAATTGTGATTTTTCTGTTTCCACCTGTCTCTGTAATTTTTGAGGCCATGGTTGCCCTGTGACCTCACTTCTCTGACAGATCTGAGAAGGGTTGTACACTTTCAGTAATACAGCTTTTCACTTATGTTAGGACAGCATGGTGACTTCCAAGCTCCTTACATGCCAAACCAGAAACCAGAAGTCCTTTGAATGCTTCAACTAAGCAATACTTTTCCCTCCACCTTTAAAATCAAAAATCAACTAAACTTATATCGCTGAATTATTATTTATTTTATGATAATTGGTAAAAAGAAATGTGGAAAAAGGAATGGCCACTGTTATTATACACAATTATATTTACTTATTAAATCTATTCAATTAAATGTGGAATAATTTCTTTAAACAATAAGCCTCCTATGTCTTTTTATCTTGTTTTCCTTTTATTTCATATCATCATTTATTGTCATGCAAGTGAATATGGATATAACAACTTAGTGAAAACCAAGGGTACAAAAGAAAGACATACATACAAGAAAGGCGTATTCACTTTCTCATCCTTTCCCTTTACTTTCTCTCATGTTAGGTGCCATTTTCACTCCCAACCCTGACAATTAATTAATAGAGGTCTTGTTCAAAGCTGTGCTTTCAGTAAAGTGACTTCCTCCGATTGTATTTCTTTAAATATAATCAATTAGAGCCTCTTTTAGCTGTCAATAAGTCTTTAAATGTCTCCATTCTTTCCCTCTGTCATCAGCAACTGATACATTTAGAGCTACATGGAAGACTAAATTGTCCCAGGAATAAATAAAAAATCAGCTTTTGATATTATGTTATTAATAATTTGAAGTGCACATTTCTCTCAAAGTAGAGATTCCAGCAGCACTGACTGACTGATGTATTTACTTCCATAAGACTGAGGTGAGAGAAGAAGAGAAAAAAAGCCAAAACAGGTAGCATCATATCACAATTTGAATAAGTGGATTTAAGAATAAAACTAGTTGGTTATCCTAGTGGGATTTCTATGTTAAAAGAAACAAATAAAAATCAGTCACACGATTTGTGGTTAGAAGGACAAAAAAATCTTGAGGGGAGTAAAGAAAACTTTATCTCACATATAGACATAATGTTCTTTACATGAGTAATTAAGTCTGAGAATACTGTACTGAACAATGATGGTAGAAATTAATAGATTCTAAATGAAGCATTTTCCTTTTATTCTCAACAGCTGCTCATTTTTAATTTTTACTTAGTGTGCACATATTTCCCCAAAATGACAAAAGTAAAATTATTCTTCAGGAGATTAATCACATGTGTCTCATTATTTCAAATAAAATGTTCTAAAACCCAGCTTTTTTCTAGATGTTGAGTAATCTCTTCACAGCACCCACTTCAGAATGTCTTCAGTGAGGAGTGCAGTGCCACCTACTGGTAGATAGGGGGATCGCTTTTTATTGTCCAGCGTATTACTTGGAACATTGGAATCAAGTGGTGGAAATGTAGTAAATAGAAGGTATTCTTAAGCATTTGCTTCATTCACCCTATCACACGGCATAAAGTGTTGAAATTTAGTCAACTGAGAATATGGTTTGATGTAAAGTTAAAGTATTTTGAGTATATTTTCAATGGGAAGCAGGCACTATATCAAAACAACATGCCTTAACAATTTCACATGTTAAAAGACAGCAAATGAAAAATTTGTTTCTCAAAAAAAATGTACCAGGGAAAGGCATATAACTTTCGAGATTCCAACAAAAATTAGAACCTACTACATTCTATTTTTAAGGTACATGTATTAATTTATTTTGGAGACTGACTTAGGCTTGTAAATACAGATTACATGGGGGCTTTTCACACATGCTGAGTGAACAGTTTTAGAAGTAAATTTTTATATAATATGGGCATCATTATTTTCCACTGAAACATACTTGTATATACATTCCTTCATTTTATCCTCATAACAACCAATGAAACAGTGTATGGCAGATGGGCAAATTAAGGTTCAAAGTAGGTAACTAGGAATACTAGTTGAGCTTCCTGGATCTGTGGTTTGGTTTCTGACACTAATTTGGGGAAACAAACAGTCATTATTACAGTGAGTGGTGAGTCAGATGATGATGCAGTGAGTGGTGAGTCAGAATTCAAATCTAGTATTCTAATAAAAATTTTGATGAATTTTTCACAAAAAATCCTCTGACCTAATTCACTGAGTAACTGAAAGTCTTTCTGCATAAGAGACTAAATATTTATTTTTCTTAAACCTTAAAAAGTATTCGTGTTTAATTCCCCATGGCAAAATATTTAATAGTAGCTAATATATTGTGTTTGAGTATAGAAATCTATATATTATATAACATATATCCTAGTAAAAATTCATTCATTATATATTTTATAAGACAATTATATTTATGTATACGTGATTGCTACTAAGACATTTTATATAGATTGATAGCTCCAGTTTTCACATGAATTTTAATTATGATTTTCCTTGCAGCCGCAGGATATTATGCTATATTCAAT
Organism: Lepilemur ruficaudatus; assembly: GCA_963574885.1. Taxonomy (NCBI): domain Eukaryota; kingdom Metazoa; phylum Chordata; class Mammalia; order Primates; family Lepilemuridae; genus Lepilemur; species Lepilemur ruficaudatus. The sequence goes on from CAUYRT010097362.1 coordinate 3,687, forward strand.
GATAATGACAATACTTCTTTGAATCTTCAAATCTTATTAAGGTTCTTTTCCAAACTTCATGGCTAAGATGCCAAAAAAAAAAAAAATATCAAAACATATATGAGGGATCTATGTTAACAACTTCTTGGTTAAAAATGACTAAAAATTTACAACATTTATAAAATATTCAGAAGATAATTTCTATCAGAATAATTTTTGTATAAAGTTAATGTTCTGGCTATATTATTTCCAGAAGCAACTCTGTTAGGATCTGGGTTCTTGAAACATAACTTCCTCGAGTTTCCTATCTTTGAATTAAATTTTTCATAGTATCTGATTTTATTGTTTACATTTAATATTTCATTACCACTCATAGCTCTGTTATTACATTTTCTCTCTGAATGTTTCTCATTAATTGAATCACTGTTAGCATTCAATATTTATATATTTTTGTTCCGAAGAATATCAAGTTGTAAAATGAAAATAATACAATGCTTGATTTATTCTCTTCCAGAGGTCATTGAGAACCTAACAATATTTGCGAATGTTCATTATTATTAAATGATAATCAACACATTCTAACTTGCTTTACAACCAAAGGTTATAAGCTAAATGAGAATGATATAAAACAATTTTTTCAACCTAAAAACGTAGGGTTAACTTGAAGATACACTATTTTATGTTTTACTTCTTTTTAATGGAGATAAATTTGTATTATAAAAACCAAAATTATATCATTTGCCAGTTTTATGAACTCAACTAAGTCTAAAAAGCCATAGCTCTCTGAAGTTGAAAAAAAAAATACATTTCTTATTATTGTGGTAAGAAGTAGGTATTTATTTTTGAAAATATTCTAAAATATCTCTTTAAGAACAGTAAAATAATCATTTTATTTCTTTCTTTAGAGAGTTGAGGCATTGCCCCTAGTGATTCACAACACTGTGAAAGTACCTCTTAGTAAGTTTAAGAAAATTCAGACTAATATTTTAAGCTAGAGATCAGCTAGGTGATACCTGTTACCATACTAGCGTCGAGATAAAAATTATTGTGTTCACTTTTATACAAATTACCAACTTAAAAGGAATTTCCAAGCACTTACTAAGGAGATAATAGAATCAAATATTGTGTTTTACCCCCCTGGTTCAGGCTAATTGAAGCTGACAAAGGTCCCTAAACATTGAATGACCCTGGCACACCAGACTCTTACTGACCAAGCTGAGGACTGGTTCCTGACCAATCAACAATGGGACTTAACAACCAATTGCGCCCAAATCTATGGGCTCATTCAGTCCTAGTACAAGTGCTAGTATCTAATACTTAATTTGCAAAATTGGCATGAAATTCTCCTTTTTAGCATTTAAAAATTTCATTGTTTTTCCATTGACAAATTATTCAGTGAATTTCCTCATTGCTTTGTGTTCCCATTCCTGGCATATCAATACACATGGCTTTGTGAATTTCTGTGTTAAGTTCTGGTGATCTTTGCCTTATTGCATTAAAATCATTGTGTGTGCAGTTTCACATTAATTACCAGGAAAAGAATAAACAAAGACATAGAGTTTTAGAGTTAGAATGTACCTTGAAAATCATAGAAACCCTCTAATAATAATATGGTAGACTAAAGAGATCTAAAATCTATCTCACTATCTTTACCTGGTTATTTTGAATTAAAATAAAACAAAAATTCTCTTAAATGCATAACTTAATTTGCAACAAAAAATGTCCTTAGGTTCCCTAAAAGAAGAAAGGATTTAAATCTAGAACAACAAATGTTTACTCTTTCACTGGGGCTTCCCTGGGCAGTGAGATATCATTGGAGGGTTGTTCTTGGTTACTTAAGTATTCAGTTTTAACACAAGGACAGAAGCTCAAAGCATGGGTTTAAGGAGGAAGAAGGATGTGGGAAATGAGAGTATTCCCCAAAGTTAGGAACCTACGAGGGCTGCCTTTTCAAATTGGTTTGGAAAAATCCATCCAATGGCACGTAGAGAAATAAAAAGGGATTTTGTGATTTCCTGACCACAAAATATTTTTTAAGATTTTGAAGGAACTTCAAAGTCTTCGACTCATGTAGATTGATATTCAAATTTATATGTTTGCATATAATTAATGATTTCCCATGGACTCCTGGAACAAGCTAACCCCTAATAATTGTATGATGTCTCATACTGAAGGCATTCTCAACAGGGAAAAAAAAACCCAACCAAAGTGAGTTTGCAGTAAAAATAACACACCATAAGCAAAAGATAATAGATAAAATGAAAAGCAAGATTAGAGCCACATGAATTAGAAATAATGAGATGTTAATATGACAATATAAAATAAGTTTGTTTACAACACTAAACTTTTATAAATTATTTAAAAAATATCATATAATTGGAATTAATAGTATCAGTGGTTGGATTAAAACATCATAGAAATGTCCAGTTTCCTTAAGTACTAAGTTTGACAGTTGATATCTCTGACATTTCACTTTGACACTTCTTGTTTTATTTTTATTGTGCAGGTACATATCCTCATTCTTTCAAACACACAGTTTGGCTTGTGATTATCTTTCAAAAAAATTTTTAGAGCAATTGTTGTGAAACCATGGATAAGTCAAAATTCATGTTATTTTCAAATATGAGTTCCATCATGGAACCAGTGCAGCTCACACAGCTCAAAATATCAAGGAAGTGTTTGGGAAGGATGTGGCTAGTGAATGCACAGTATGACAGTGGTTTGAGAAGTTCTATTCTGGTTATTTTAATCTTGAAAATGAGCCATATGGGCAATCTGAGACCAAGATGGATAATGACAAGCTAAAAGCTGTAGCGGAAGGGAATCCATCTCAACGTACCTGTGAATTAGCAGCAAGATTTGATGTTGCTATTCCAACAATATCGGACCATTTGAAACACAAATCAGCAAGGTAAAGAATCTGGATGGATAGGTATCTCATGAATTGAATGAGCATCAGCGGAGAAATCATCTGGAAGCTTGCCTTTCTCTGCATGATGACATAAAAGCAAACCATTTCCACCTTATATTGTGATGTGTGATGAAAAATGGATTCTTTTTGATAATCACAAGCATTCGGCACAATGGTTAAATAAAGATGAAGTGCTGAAACGCAGTCCAAAAGCAAATATTCATTAAAAAAAAAAGCTAATGGTGTCTGTTTGGTGGTCCAGTGCTGGTATTATCCACTACAGGTTCATGAAACCTAGACAATTGATTACAGCAGATGTCTACTGCAACCAGTTGGATGAAATGATGAGGATGCTTGTGACTAAGCAGACAAGACTGGTCCATAGAGTCAGGCCAATCCTCTTGCAAGACAATGCTCAACCACGTGTTGCACACACAATGCTGTTCAAACTACAGAGGGTGGACTTGGAAACTCTCTGTCATCCACCATATTCACCAGACCTTGCGTCAACTGACTACCACTTCTACCAGGCTCTGGATCACTTCTAGCAAGGACATATATTCAATTCTCAACAAGATGTGGAAAACACCTTTCATGATTTCATCGCCACTTGCACTCCAGGCTTCTTCTCTGCTGGCATAAACAAGCTATCATTAAGATGGAAAAACTGTGTCAATAGTTTAGGCACATACTTTGATTAATTGCACTGTTTCTTGTTTGAGATATAATAAACTATACTTTTGATTTGAAATCAGACATTTCGTATTTAGTGACCTAATAGAGTCAAAGAGAAAATTAGTAAAGAGAATGATATATATTAGGAAATTATCCAAAAATGTATCATGTTATTTAAAAAAATGAAACTTTATCAGTGACTAAAATTATAAGAAATATAAGAAAATATCTTACCAAAAAAGGCACGTAACATTAATGAAGGTCATAAAACTTAATTGAAAATCATAAAATTAGACCTAAGTAGAGAACTATATCATATTTATGATTTGGAGAAGTAATATTATAAATATGGTATAATTCCTCAATCTATAAATTCTTTGCAATACAAATAAAAATTCTGACAGTGTTAGCACAGATTTTGATCTTAAAATCATATATAAGTCACTCCAAGTTGCTAACAATTTTTAGCAAACACCTTAGTAATTAAATCAAGATTGTATTGGTACAGCTTAAATGGTTAGATAAATGGATGACACACACATGTGGGAGTGCCATGTAACAAAGGTAACACTATAAGTATGAAAGAAAATAATAGATTAATGAAAGGTGCTAAGACCATGGATCTCTATATGAAAAAAGAAAAACATGGATCGTTATCTAATTATAGCCAAATGCAATAATTCTCATTAGTTGAAAGATCTAATTATGAAAGCAACATTCAACACAAATTAGTAAACTATATAAGGATATTTTTATAACACTATGGTAATGAAGTTTTCCTAAAATATATAAAGCCATGAAGGAAATGATTAACAAATTTAACAAACTTCAATGTCTTCTGTGCTTTAAATAAATCCTATATTTATTTTAAAAAGGCAAATAGATATGCCACTGATTGGTAGTAAAATTGTTCAAGCTATATAACTCACAGAGGAATAGTATCAATCATATATAATGAATTTTGAAAGTTAATAGAAAGAAGTAAAAAATGCATAAGGACAGTTAACAGAGGAAAAAATATGTATAAATTTATAAGAAGATGCTCAACTTCATTATTATTTTGAAAAATGCAAAGTAAAGTAAAAATGAGATCTTAAGTTCATTTTAATCAATTTTGGCAACAATTAGTTCCAATCATATCAAATGATGTTAGAGATGTGAAATGATTCATTCCTGGTAGAAGCATAAATCAACACAAGCTCACTGAAGGGCAATTAAGAATTATGCAGTAAAGAAAAGTATACAGTAGTCCCCCCCGATCCATGGTTTCAGTTACTGCAGTCAACTGTGGTCCCAAAATATTAAATGAAAAAAAAAGAAATAAACTATTTATAAAGTATAAATTGGGTGCCATTCTGAGTGATGATGTGGATTATCCCATTGTCCAGGTAATCTATGCCACCCATCCATTAGTCACTTTGTAGCTATCTAGAGTAATAGATCAACTATGTGGTACCACAGTATTTGTGTTCAAGTAACCCTTATTTTACTTAATAATGATCCCAAAATGCAAGAGTATGATGCTGGCCATTCGGATATGCCAAAGAAAAGCCATGATGTGCTTCTCGGTTTTTTCCTTCTTTTTAAATTTAGATCATAGTTGATATGCAATAATTGTACATGTTATGGGGTACAATGTGATGCTTTAATATATGTATACATTGTATCATGATTAAATCAGGGTAATTAGCAGGTCTGTCACATCAAATATTTATCATTTCCTTATGGTGACAGCTTTTCTAGCTATCTTAAAATATACATCATTAGCTATAGTCACCCTACTATTATATAGAACGCCAGAATCTATTCTATCTAACTCCAAATTTGTGCCCATTGAACAATCTCTTCCCATCCCTTATCCCCACTTCTCTCCCCAGCTTCTAGTAACCACTATTCTTCTCTCTACTTCTTTAAGATCAATTTTTTTTTTTTTAGATTCCACATGAGTGAGATTATGCAGTATTCGTCTTTCTGTGCCTGGCTTATTTCTCTTAACATAATGTCCTCCAGGTTCATCCATGTTTCCACAAATGACAGGATTTCATTCTTTTTTATAAATGAATAGTATTTCATTGTGTATCTATAACATATTTTTTTAAATCTATTTTCTGTTGATTTAGGTTGATTCTATCTTTTGGCTATTGTGAACAGTGCTGCAATAAACACAGGAGTGAAGATATTCTTTTTTGACATTGATTTCGATTTCTTCGGATATATACCTGGGAGTGAAATTTCTGGATCATATGGTAATTCTATTTTTAATTTTTTGAGAAAACTCCATAATGTTTTCCATGTCTGTACTAATTTACATTCCCATCAACAAAGTAAAAGAGTTCTCTCTTGTCCACATCCTTGCCAACATTTGCTATGTTTTGTCTTTTTGATAATAACCATGCTAACTGGAGTGAAGGGATTATCTCATTGTCATTTTAATTTGCATTTCCCCAGTGATTAGTGATGTCATGAATTTTGTCATATATCTGCTGGCCATTTGTATGCCTTCTTTTTAGAAATGTCTATTCAGGTATTTCACCCATTTTTAAATCACTTTATTTGGGTTTGTTTGCTTCTTTGTTTTTTCTTTGAAGTTGAGTTGCTTATACATACTGGATATTAACCTCTTGTCATATGCATAGTTTGCAAATATTTCGTCCTGTTCTTTAGGTTGTCTCTTCACTCTGTTGATAATTCCCATTCTGTGTAGAAGCTTTTTAGTTTGATATAATCCCATTTGTCTATTTTTGCTTTTGCTGACTATGCCTTTGAGGACCTATTGGAGAATCTGTCCTCCAATATCCTTGCCCAGACCAGTCTCATGAAGAATTTCCCCTATGTTTTCTTTTAGTAGTTTTATAGTTTCAGGTCTTACAACTAAGTCTTCAATCCATTTTGAGTTGATTTTTGTATATGGTAAAAGACAGGGGCCTAGTTTTATTCTTCTGCATGTAGATATCTAATTTTCCCAGCACAATTTTTTGAACAGGTTGTCCTTTCCCCAGTGTTTGTCCTTGGCAACATTGTTGAAATCAATTGGCTGTAAATGTATGGTTTTATTTCTAGCTCTCTATTCTGTTTCATTGGTCCATGTTTCTGTTTCTGTGCCAGTACTACACTAAAGCTTTGTGATATACTTTGAAGTCACGTAGTGTGTTGCCTTCAGCTTTGTTCTTTTTCTCAAGATTGCTTTGTCTATTTGGTAAGAACAAATCTTCTAACCATGAAATTGTGAAGAAGAGAAAATAAATTTGTGCGAGTTTTGCTGTTGCACCTCAGATTGCAAAAGTTATTAGTTATTTACCTCACTTCATCTTATCACATAGGCATTGTATCAGTCCACATCATCACAGGAAGAAAAAGGGTAAGTATAACACAATAATATATTTCGAGAATAACCACATTCATATAAGTTTTATTACAGTATGTTATTATTATTCTATTTTTAGTGTTCATGTCTAATTGTGCCTTATTTATAAATTAAACTGTATCATAGACATGTACATTTAGGAAAAAGCATAGTATATGTAAGGCTTGGTACTGTCTGTGATTTCAGGCACCTACTGGGGGTCTTAGTACATATCCCCCACGGATAAGGGGGACTGCTGTACTATCATCTACTTTAAACTTGTTGCGACATCCATGCAAAAAAGGACAAGTTTGACAAAGATTATTGGGTCCTTCAGAAAAGGAGACGCAGGGAAGAAAATTTCACAGTGGGAAAAGCTGGTTTGTTTGAATATTGTAATACTATAGAGAAGCAGAAGTAAGTGACTCTACATGTATGAACATGAATAACTTAACAAAAACATAGCGCTGCAAATGATATGTAAATAATGATTATACAAATTTTGAAATGTAAATAAATGTTTTTATATGTATCATGTCATTTATATTTTGGTAATATGTAGTAAAAAAAAAAGGTTAACATTATAGGAAAGGTCAACAATGCCGGCATAGAGGCTACTTCTGTGAGAGTAAGGAAATAAGTGATAAGAAATGGACCGTTAGCGGCATGTGCTGGTTTCACTTCTTAAAATGACAAAGACAGAGAACACACCATTGGAAGAAAAAACAAAGCATTAACTTCTATTTACCTCAATTCCAGGTATTAAATTATTTCTGTGTTTTTTTGTGTTTGAAATATTTCATAGTTTATATTTTTAATATTAAAAGGAAAAAGAGGATCTAAAAACAACTTTTAATTTGATAGAAAAGTAAGTGATATCTAGAGAAAGTCAGGGATATGCCTCAGTTTTATAAGTAAGACAGAGGATGGGCTAAAACCAGACCTAGACCAGGAAAAATAACCCAATGGTTTTACAGAATGGAATGCTGAATTTAGTGTTGTACATTTTCTGTCTCTAAATTCCAACTTGCAACTAGAGAGCTGTCCGTCACATATGTCAATGGTCTAATGTGATGTTCTTCAAACTATGAGCTACGGAAACCCAAATTTCTTTTGGGGATCTCGTAAATGTTTGGTTTGAATTTCATTAAAATTTTTTTATTTCCCAACATATATCTCATATTAAATTCTCCATAAAGTTCCCAGAAGGCAAGAAGAGGGGTGCCCCGTACTCTCACATCATTTCATGAGGTACTTAAACCCTCTCACAAGCTGTAATAAGTGACTGTAAATCTAGTTCAGTTTTATAAGAAATGAGGCTAAGAGGAAGGAAGTTCAGGGGAGAGTTGCTCTGTGTTCCCTAAACAACCATAGATGAAGAGAGAGGAGTGTTTTGGCCTTACAACAAGCCAAACATGTGGTAGCAGCTACCATTTATAGAGTATGGAGCTTGAGGGACATAGACGGTGCTAATTTATAGAATTCTGAAAAGTCTAAAAGTAGAATGACATTGTCCAATAGAAATTAATACAAACCATTATTTAAAATTTCTAGTAGCCAAATATTTTTAAAAAGTAAAAAAAAGTTGAAATTAGTTTCAAAATATATTTTACTTAATCTAATATATTAAAAATATTGTAATTTGAACATGTAATGATTATTCATCAGGTACTTTACTTTTCATGCTCATCTTACAAAGTCCAATGCGTTTTACACTTGTACAATATCTCAATTTAGACTAGCCACATTTGAGGTGCACAAGAGCCACACGTGGATAGTGGCCACCGTATGGGACAACACACAGCTAGCCTATATAAAAAAAAGATTGTTCAGCCTGCCTGGAAAGGTAAAAGGGGCAGATTGCAAACTGACTACACTTCTCACAATGATAGGCAGAAACGGGTGTTTTCCCAAAATTAGATGTGGACCTTGCAAAGAGAGAGGGTTTGGGGTCTTCCTAAACGTACCCTATGCAAAAGGATGACTTGGGAAGTGTACTCTATCTCATCAGAAGCCAAGATAGCTATGTGTAGCCTGAAGAAAAGAAACACCACCTAGCTCAGGGGAGATGGAAATTTCCAGGGAGGGCAAAAGCTCCCTTTGAAAAGGGATTCTTCCTTGCTAGAAGGAACTGTAGCTGATAACTACCTTTCCTCTGGTTCCTGTTCCAACTCCAGGAGGAGCCAGAATGTGTGTGAAGGGAGTGGAAGAGGAGGTAGATGGAACTAGGGTGAAAAAAAGCAGCTGACCTCAACTTTTTATTGTGACCCCAGCCTTCCAAGGTTGGGTCAGACTCATATTGAGAAAAGGAGAAGCCTACACTTGAACTCTGGGTAAGAGTTCAAGTTTTGATTATCACACCGGCCAGGCACTATTGGTTATTAGGCTGGACTAAGATTTCAATGTCACAATAAAATATGACTCGTATATTATCTAAAATGTATGTTTAAGGGCTATGAGAAAGCCCTCATATGTGGGCTATGAGGAAGCCCACAATGTGTGATTAACAGGGAGTGGTGGGAAAAATGAAGTTGATATCTGCTTACACTACCAATTCCACCCTGTTTAATAACCAACTTTACCTCATGAAAACTGGAATAAAAACAAAATTCACACTAGCATATATTATAGAACAGACACTCTCACATTGGAGACACATTAACAAGTTTCAAGAATACACAGTATAACTAAGACTATAGTTTCTTCTGACGTTTGTTTCAATGAGAAAGTCCCTGAAGTAACAAAGATAGGTGTTTAAATGTTTACTATTTTCAATTACCCATAGCAATCAGGATTTCTGTAACACTGTGAACCCCCCAAGATACAGATTTTATGAATAAAAATTTATTAAATTTTTGACATTACTCCTAATTTTAAATTTTATATTCACTTAGGTTGACTCAATACTCATCAGATGATTTTATAAGTAAATATTAAAATTTTGAGTTTTATAATTCAATTCATATTAATAAAATATTGATTTATCAGCTTAAAAATAGGATTACTTGATAATTATTTGAAAATGGATTATATTTTGAACATTTAAAAATCACTGATTGAATTTTTGGACTAGTACAGTCATTTTTTCCATGTCTATTCCCTAAATGTTCTGTTCAAGTTCTTATTACACTTGTTGTCTAATATAGGGTGACATCTTTCTATTTCAGTTTAATCCATTTGCTGGATGAGGCCCACCTCAAATTATTTTTCTCCATTTTGCCTTCCTTTATAATTCCATCACACGATTTCACATTTCAGAGAAACAATGGGATATAGTACATAGGCATCCAACTTTGAAATGAGTTAGAAAATCTGAGCTCCCATTTCTATCATAATAGTTATCTATTTGTTGTGTTTTCTTTGTTAAGTCACTTTCAGGGCTTCATTTTAAAAACTCTTGCAATTTTATTGTTTTTTTTTTTTTTTTTTTTTTTTAGACAGAGTCACACTCTGTTGCCTAGGCTAGAGTGCCATGGCATCAGCCTAGCTCACAGCAACCTCAAACTCCTGGGCACAAGTGATCCTTCTGCCTCAGCCTCCCAAGTAGCTGGGACTACAGGCATGTGCCACCATGCTCGGCTAATTTTTTCTGTATATTTTTTAGTTGGCCAATTAATTTCTTTCTATTTTTAGTAGAGATGGAGTCTCGCTCTTGCTCAGGCTGGTTTTGAACTCCTGACCTTGAGTGATCCTCCCGCCTCGGCCTCCTGGAGTGCTAGGATTACAGGCGTGAGCCACCACCGCGCCCGGCCTAACTCTTGCAATTTTAAAGCCTAATAATATACATTTCATTATCATTTGCACAATCTACATATATAAATGTAACATTAATTCTTAATATTATAGTACTCCAGCAAAACTGCATTACCTTAAGAAAAAAATCTTTCATAGCACTTAGCATGATATATAGCAAGATTCATGCTTTCAAAGCATTAATTATCTAGCACACTAAGAGGGAAATTGTATTTATTTTTTATTTGCTTGATTGAATTCATTCATTAGTCATATTTTCCCCAAACACAAAATACGTTCTGAGAATAAATTAAAAGTGATAGCACCTGGTCTAGGTTTACTTTAATTCAGTAATAAGAAATTATGTGCTGTGGGTCTTGTTATCTGAGTTCTTCTCAGTGATATCAAGTGGGTACTATTATTTTTTTCCTTCTAACCAGGATTTACTTTATAGAACCTTAAAGGCTAGTTATTGTTGATGATTAAGAAAGAGCAGCAGCACCCAGCCAGGTGTATATGACAAGCAGAGATGAACTGGTTTTTTTTTTTTTTTGACAACTGATGTGGAGACAGGACATGAGTGTAAGAAGAAAATTCACATACCATTTTAGTAGCTGAAGGAGTCTAGTATTTTATATGTACTTTTTTTCGAACCATAAATGCAATATCTGTTCACTGTGGACAATTGGAAAGTAATGATAAAATAATTAATATCACCTGTAACCATAATACCTCCAGGTAACCAGTGTTAACATTTGGAGAATTTACTTGTGCTTTTTATTTAATATTTCTACAAATACACATTCACAAAGAGAAAAATGGACTTAAATTATTGTTGCAATGTTTTTTTACAATTTTCTTTTACTAAATACTATTTTCCCATGTCTTAAAATACAGATTTTAAGGTTATACAATTTATTGTGTTAAAACTAAACAATTGGAGATGAGACAAAAAAGCTGACTTAGACTGCACCCTTAAACAAGGCACTGAGTTCTGCTGCAAAAGTAAAGTGTGGGGGTTTTTCAACCAAAACTGTTATTTTCCTCGATAAGCCAGGGATCCCTGAACTAAGCTAACTGCCAGTTGGGAAGACCTGCCTTAGACACTGAAAAATAAGCATCTAATTTGTTTGAGACAGGATATACATTTGGGTATATTTGCTACAGTTTAGTTCATCCCACTTGAGAGAGTTGTGGAATCAGCCAGTACCTGCCTTATAATTCAAACCTAGGTCCATACTCTATACTGCCCACAGCAAAAACTTCAGTACAATATATTTTTGGAATTTTGTTTAAATTTAGGCTTATAATATCTTTCCCCATTTGCAGTTTAGCAAATTCACCTGTCAGTTTTCATTATCCTTTTGTGATTTCAAATTTTAACATTTATCTGTTTAATCCATACAGATATGAATATGCTCTAAAAAAATTCAATCTTCCCATGAGCCAGAACTGAAAGTACTATGATCACATAAATCAAATTCTTAAAAGCATGTAATAAATCTAAAAAAAAAAAAATCACTAGGCTCTGAATATTTTTCTCCTGTACACTCAATTTAGCTATATAACATTATAGCATAAATAATCTATCATTTAGTTAATAATAGTCAACAAAAATTATGAGCAAATACTATGTCTCCACATTAATAGAAGAGAATTATAGATGTTAAAAGATCTACAGTAATTAGGTTACTCATTCAATTAGAGTGATGGGCATTATTCTGGCAAACTCTTGTGGGCAGACAGATCATGACAGATCAGTTCTGCTAGAATGTAGCTGCTAGAACATGAGGGCACATTCCATGAGTAATCTTGGACTACCTAAATGCCCTGGAAAGATAATACATGAAAAAACCTTTCCTTTTAGTCATCTGCACTTATCTAAGTTATCTGTAAAAAACAGTAGGAGAGCTAAGCTCTGTTGGAAACAGTTCCAGTTTACAGTACTATAGATCAGGATATTATCTTACCTTTCTTTGCTTTTTCCTTTTTTTATTGAAAAAACTTAAAAATTAGAGAATATGTAAAAGTTTTTGTTTTTCTCCATAGCTAATTGATGATTTGGGGGCCAAAAATGTCAATTAGTTTTTATTTAATATCCAAAGAAACTATAAATTACTCTTTGTACAAGAAGAAAAAGGATGGTAAAGAACATGTGCAGTCATTTTGCCACAATACATTTCAGGTGAAATGTAAAATTCTAAGTCTATGGTGGAATGCTTTCTTAAAGATGGAATACACTGTTTTTAAAGAAAACATTAAAATTCTTAGGCTAGTAGCAGTATAGATTGAATAATTGCAAAATAACAATTAATGTTAGAAAACGGCAACTGTTGATATATATTAATGTATTTCTGAGAAGACTTGGCATATATATAATATACACATGGTGTATACAGCAGGTGGGAGAACCTGTGGCCTTCTAGATCCTCATGTGTGGCCTTTTGACTGAATCCAAATTTTACAGAACAAATCCTTTTATTTTTATTAATATACTTTTGTTCATCTTTTACATTTTTATTTTACTTTTAAAATGAACATATTTAAAATACTAAAGAATAAAATAAGTTTTAATGAAATGATCCTCCCAGATTGATCTGCAAAATAAAGACTAAATTAATGGGTGTTACACTCATGATTTAGTTCTAACTTCGGGGGTACCGCTACCTGGTACCGCTATCTGGTACCGCTACCACATGAGGCTGGTTGGTGAGATTTTATGGAGGTCGAGTATGCCAGTCTGTTACTAACTTCTGACAATGGTGCACACTGTTTTTCTGTTTGAAGTGGGATTTGTGAATAGTTGTACTGCTCAACAGTATTTTTTAATTCTGTCTGCTTAATAGCCCATCATGTCAAGAAAATGCTGAAGGAAGAAAACAGATTTTTTAAAGAGGATTGGAAATTACAAAATGATCTTGTTTCTGCTAAAGATGATTTGCTTGCTTTGTGATTCTGCAATATCAACATTAAAGAAATGCTCATCAGTATTAGAATGCTTATAAGGATCACAGATATTTTAAATTAGAGGGAGAGTCGAGAAAGGTTGTATTGTAGAAATTAAAAGATGAAAAGAAAAAGCAAAGATAATTCTTTCAAGCAGCAATTAAGACCTGGAAATAATGCCACTGAAGTAAATTATAAAGTCACTTATATGCTCAGGAAAACAGGGAAGCCATTCAGTGATGTAGAAATTGTGAAAAAATGCAATTGTTGAAGTTGTAGAATGCTTAGCTTCTAATAACATTTCAAAGCACAAACAACTGCCTCTTTCAAGAAGAACTATAACTGATGGGCAGCGTGAATTAGGCTTCAACTTAATAGAACAACTTCATGCAATACTTCAAAAGGAAAATATATATTCAATCGCTTTGGATGAATCAACTTATACTGACTCAGTACCAGGTTTTATACTTCATTCAGGTCATAACAGAAGATTTTCTTTGCTATGAACAGTTACTAGCTTTGGGTACTCTTGCATACAGAATGGGAGTAATAGATATCTTCCACAACTTTCAAGATAAATGTGATGAAGTTGGACTGAATTTGGTAAATTTAGTGAATGAATGTATAGATGGTGCACCTTCCATGACAGGAAAACATGAAGGGTTTACTGCACAGTTCAAAAAAGTATTAACAGATCCAGATGCTCTCACTTCTTTTCATTGTATCTTTGCATCAGCAAAATATCTGTGCTACAGCTACTATTTTAAGTGACACTTTGCAACAAGTTATAAGTATTGATAACTATATTTGTGCAAATGCAACACAGTATTGTCAATTGTATAACCTACTAAAGTTGAAGGATGAGGTATTCAGTGTGGATTTGCCATATCATTCTAAAGTGCATTGGCTATCACAGGGACAGTTGTTAGCCAAAATTTTATCTCTATGAGAACAGATAGTTAAATTTTATGAAGAATGGAAACAGCAATGCAAATTATTAAATGAAGATTTCTACAGGAATGCAGCATTTCTGTGTGATATGGCAAATCAAAACGACTTGAAGATTTCTTTGCAAGGTAAAACTAACTCTGTATATGATATGTAGCAAAAAATCCAAGCATTTTGAAAAAGCTATCTTTCTGCAAAACGTTTCTTCCTCAAAAGGAAATTTCTGATGAACATTTTTCCCAGTTAGCAAAGGTCATTGATGAGCAGGATGATATATGCGAATCATTTAAAGAATACGCAGCTGTTATAGACATATGAATTGGAGAATACCATGAAAGGTTTGCTGATTGAGAATCATGACATGTTACTCAAATTAGCATTTCAACCTCACCTAGTTGATATTGCCAAGGCACCTAAAGAACTACAGATGGAATTGATTAGGCTCTCAGCAGACGAAATTTTACTGTCATTATTTGATGCTAAGAAAGATTAATTGAAATATGAAAAATGCAGAATACCCACACCTTCAGCAACATGCCTGAAAAAGGCTTTGCTTTTCAACCTCTTATTGCTAAGAATCTACATTCTCCTACCTAACCCAAATCAAGACACCCTTAAGGTCACAGATGACTGATACCCATATAGAGGATCAACTGAAACTGCAGACCTCCATGCTGCAACCAAATATTCAAATCCTTTCTAATAAAAAGCAGATGCAACAGTCATTAAAAGATTAACTTTAAAATTAACAAATAGTTCTCATTTTCTGAAATTATTAAGTACATAGTAGAGTTTTACAAAATAATTTATATTTTTAAGTATCTCTAATTGAAGTTTCTTGAATGTGGCCTTATTTGATTACATCTAAATTAATGCACCCTTCTGAGATGAAAAGGTTCCCCGTTCCTGGTATATACAATTTTAGTAATAATATATAACTATTTAATGTATATTAACTGTAGATACTACGTGTAGATTATACTAATAGTATATATCACACATTACTATACTAATATGTAGATTTATACACACACACACACACACACACACACACATATTTTAAAATTATGGGCCAGAAGTTGAATACACTAATAGGCAAATTAACTAAGTGGCAAATACCTCTAGTTTTATATGATTCTCAATGGAATGTCATGAATGACTTTTTATATAAAGAAAACTCATTTTCACAACTGCTGACATGCTTTTCAGGATTTTTGTTTGACTACTGCCAATTTGAGTCCCTAGACTGGAATAAACGCAGAGCCATCTGTTCTGACGCGGCTGCTGTGACAGTACTAGGCTCACTGAAGCAATTGTTTCTATTACCCTTAGTATTCATGATGTGCTTCACTTTGCAACATCTCTTGTGAATAAATTGAGCCTAACTTGTATCATGAATATAATTAGGTTAAGAGCTTGGTAAAATTTCTAGGTGCCAGAGTAATTTAACCCTTTCAGCTCCAAGCCTCCCAAAATATTTGTTGGTGGCTTGAACTTTTTATGCTATTCCCAACAATCCTCCCCTTCATTAGCAAATTACTTTTACATGTAGAATATTAGGGTATCTTTAATTACATATAATGTTTAAACTGAGAAGAAATAGGGGGGAAATTATGATATATTAAAGCTAAATTTTTGAGCCCTGTTGTAATTTATTCAAACTAAATGGTGCTGTGGACATTACTTTGTGACTAGTCTTTTCAATATCGGAATGTTTAAAATAGGAGGCTGAGTTCAGGCTTGTATTCAGAGTTATCATGACCACAAAAAGAATATCAGACAGAGACTGTGAAGTAAACATGGTTTTGTTGACATAATATGGAGGCTTCTGGGCTGCAAGAGATCATTTTGATCACAGACTGTGCATATCTGAGCTAAATAAATTAACAGTAATGTGAGTAGGTAACGGTAGAGAATACAAATAATACACTAGCAGCCCATTCTGTTATTAGTGCAAATTATAAGTTTTGCAGGATGATTGAATATAAAAATAAAAAATAGCTTAAATAGGTCAAGATTTAAATAATGTATGAAATTATAAAAATAATACAAATTATATGAAGATAAAGTATTCAAAATCATTGGAAAGATAGGTTTTCCACAAAGATACGTTAATCATTTGAAATGGTAAATCAAGTGTGATGGGATATGCTAACTTGCCATGAAAGATATAAACCACATATTTTAAGGCATTATTATTATATTAACAATGAAGATGCAGAAGCCCAGCAGGGATGATAAAAGTCAGGTAAGAGGAGGATGCCAAAGTTGCCAGAGATAATGCTCGTTGAAGAGTCTAGAAACAAGCAAGTTCCAATAGAAGCTGAGATGCCATGTAAAAGCCAAGAATTTTGTGGCTGCATAAGCCAGAGATCTGTAAGCCAAGAAGTTAACTGAGATGGAAAACAACAAGCTGGTGACAAGAGGTATCCAAAAACCCCCAAAACAGATAAATCAAGATAATGATGGTGATCTCAAAAGATGGGAGGCCATGCTTGACTTGTTTACTGCTGTAGCCATAGTGGCTGGATGAGGCAATACAAAGAAGTAGCGCATAACTAGGTCCCCAGTAAGGATAAAGTGGTGTCTGGGGTATGCTGGAAATCAGCAGTGTAGGGACTGAGAACTGTATGAATGAGGCTGTGAGGAGAGGGGTTCATCAGGCCTACGTCCAGGCATTTGGGAGAGAGTTTCCAAAAATGGTGGGAATGGGAATCTGGGAAAGTGGGAGGCAGGATGGAGAGAAATGGAGAGGGAAGACTTGGAAATCCAAAACTCAATGAACCAAAGGAAAATCAGAATCCAAAACTTTGATGTCTTGGGTAAAACTTTTTTTCCAAATGAATATTAGCTATTGATTGCTAGAGGATACAGAGCAGTATGCATGGTCTGTTGATGAAGTTGAACCCTATCTAAGGTAGACTGCTGGGTGCCTGGTGGTTAGGGGCATACAAATAATGAAAACACAAATCATCCCTTATTTCTGGCCCTTGCACCAGTCTCAGTGCCTGGAGAGATGAATGCTGCAGTGTGACATGAAGTTGTCTTGAGACGGAGGAGCGAGATCATGAAGGCTACGCATTTTATGCATAGAGAACTTTGCACATAGCAGAGGTTCTTTGGATGTGGACCAGCAGCATCAACATCATCTGGGCACTTTTTGGTAATGCAGAGCCACCAGCTCCACTCCAGACTCTCAGTATCAGAATTTCTGGAGGTGTGGACAGTCATCTGAATTTTAAAATGTCCCCCAGGCGGTGCTGATGCATGTTAAAGTTTGAGAACCACTGTCTTCTAGGAAAGCAGACATTAGTGACAGATAAGCAGCAAACTTCATGGTAAATGGTAAAGCACCCATAAAAGTAGGCACTACAGCTTCCAAGGTTTTGAATCTTGAGATTTTTCTATACGATGAGACAGTTTTGAAAACTACTATTAAATTGGTAATGGGATCTTGCATTTAGCCTCTAAAGAGATAAATATGCCTGGTGGCAAAGAGATGTTTTCTTTCTTTTGAGGAATATCATGTTGGCAAGTTATGCTGCATACTTGCTAATATAAAAAGATTTCTAAGTATAATTGCTCACAGTGTTCCAGTTAATAAAGAATAAAATAGGTTAAAGAGAAGCATTTCTGAGCTTAAAAAAAACTAAAAGGAAGAACATTTTGCTAAACCATAAAGTACTAAGCCCACAAGCCCCATCTAGTGGCCTTTGTACCAAGAGTTCAGTGAAGGTTTTTAAAGTGGTACATGCCAACTATAGAACCACAGATAAAACTACAAGCAATTTAGCACTTAGATATCCAGATTACAGCATAGGCGTCACAGTGATGTCATCATAACCTCTTATACAAATATTCCTAAACTTTATTAGAACCTACACCTAAATTAGGACATAATCCAGAATTGGAAGAGGAGGAAACATGTATTGAGTTCCATTTACATGTCAAGCTCTATGTTAGATGCTTTTATATTTTGTAGATATACGATATGGTATAGATATTAATGTAGCTATAGATACATATACATAGATAGAGATATAAGCATACACTATGGCCATTAAATCTGTAAACAGGTGAATAAATAAATGTTCCACTAATATTCCAACGTGCAATAAAATTATTAGGCCAGGCACAGTGACTCACACCTGTAATCCCAGCACTTTGGGAGGCTGAGGTGGGAAGATCACTTGAGGCCAGCAGTTCAAGATCACCTGGGGCAGCATAGTGAGATCCCAGTCTCTACAAAAAATTAAAAACTTAGACAGGCATGATGGCATACAACTGTGGTCCCAGCTACTGGAGAGGCTGATGCAGGAATTCAAGACCGCAGTGAGTTATGACAGTGCCACTGCACTCTACGCATGGTGATAGGGCAAGACCCTGTCTCTAAAACAAAACAAAATAAAGTAATAACAATAATCTCTCCTCCCACAATATTCTAATGAGAAAAAACAAAAGCTCAAATGAGAAGTTATCTAAGTCACACAGTGCGTTGTTTGTATGGTACCCTCTGCTTAACTCCACTATAGCATTTTTCAGTCTATGACATTGCTATTTTTTTGTCTTCCACATAATATTTTAAGATCTTTGAAGAATAGAACTATTTATTTAATAACCTGTTTTTTATTCCTGGGGCTCAGCATGGTGCTCAATAAACAGATTAATAACCTTTTGTTAAATAAATACATGGGTAGATACATGTATAAATGAATAGATGAGTTAAATTTTTGCCTATTTTATATACACATGAAATACATATACATATGTACACAAATATATCTTACTCTCATAACATGAAAATGAATCTTATCACCAAGCATGAGAGTATCCAAAATTCTCTTAACATTGTCTTCTACATTCTACAAATACGTGTTGACTCATAATAAAAGTGACTATTGATTACATCAGGGGTCTTAGTAAGGGGAAATGAACATTTATATAAATAATTATGATATACCACAGAATGTGAGCAGTGGCGTGCAAGTTACACTGGCCTTTTGCTCTTTGCATTTTAATGGAAGAAATGACTTTTTGTTGGAGGCAATAAAGACGACTTTATTAAACTGGATCCCCCAAAAAATCAGTAAAATTTGATTCAGAAATTATGATGGAAGATATTTCATTAAGAGGGAGAATTTAAGTTAAGGTGCCCCCACTCCCCACTATACTCATGGCACATTATACATGAACATGAGCCTGAAAGCTAAGTGGGGTCAGAGCAGCATATATCTGGAATTTCACATACTGGATTCCGGCCTGAATGACTTCACTTCTGACAAAACCCCAGAATCAACACATCGAAGCAGAAAAGGGATTAAGCTAAAGGAAAGGTGGCCAAGAAAGTAAAGTTAACGACCCTGATGATAAAGGCAAATCTTTACATGGGTAATCCTACTTTGAAAAAAAAATCCAGTAACTATTGATTAAAATAAGAGTTTAATTGCATTCATACTTGCTACAAAAGATTTTCCCTTTGGACTGGTTTTATAGGTCAGTTCCATCTATAACCCAAAATTAATTTTAACCAAAATAAGCCTTGGTGGTGGTACAGATTACATATAATGAGAACCAAATATTGATGCTATGACTATTAGCATGTTTCTAATATTAGCCAAACTAAAATAATTTTTTATTTGCAAAAAAAGAAAATCCTAGAACTATTAGAGTTAGTTTTGAATATGGATAAAACGGGCAGGAATGGATCTTAATTGCTTTAGGAATGTTTAATAACTTAACATTAAACAGCTGAAATTTTAAAATCAGTTTCAGATATCATGTGGCACATTTTAGGTTTCAATGGAAGTGAAATAGTGAGCAAACCTTTTCAAACAACATACAGGAGAGTATCTCTTTTAAGTTATAGAAGAACCATTTTTATATAAAAGGCTCTTTCTTTCTCAGAAAATATTTTCAAGGTGACATGTCAGCTAAATGAAAGCAGCATTAGATGAACAAGGGAAACATAAAATTTATTATGACTATAAAGCACATGAAAAATTTCATATACCCTAAGAGACATCCTCCCTTCTTTTTTACCACCTTATTTTACCCCCTAGAACTCTTTCGGAATTGATTCCACTTCTCAGATCTCTCAAAACTGAATTTAAGGTTTCATCTAAGAGTCAATTCAAAAGGTTATGTTTTGTTTGCTATTTTCAGTACTGTGAACCATCCCATGGTCTTAAAAATCCTTTAAAATTTTTCATTTGGGCACTCTTACCCTGATGCTTCTTACATGGCTGTGATTTCTATGTTGTCCTTCAGGATCATCTTTTTCATGTCCCTTAGGGTAACTGCACAATCCAACTTGATCCCACTACTCCAAACTGAAAATTCTGTTCTTCTGAATCCATCCCCCAATTCCATAAATGCATGTGTACTCCCCTTCTCATCTACTTATCTATCCATCCATCCATTCCTCCCTCCCTTGATCTATCCATCCACCCATCCATCCATACAGGAAAGTTTAAGTGCTATAATGTGTCCTAGAGCTGACAGTATTAAATTTTAACTAGAAATACACAGAACTAGCAATCTACTGTAGGTACCATTAAGTGAACTGGTATTTAAAATCTGATTAATAGGCCCTGTGGTAGTGGGAGGCTTTGGTAACATATGGGAATGGAAATCTCAAACTGATAGTGCAAGGAAGCTCTCTTGGGAAATTGGGTGAATGACATTCACAACCATTAAGATAGAAAGTAGGTTTCAGCATGAGGGTAGTAGGGGTGAAGATTTCAGTTATGGATGTGAATGAATATGTGTGTTTGAGTTTCAGAAGAAACATCTGGGTAGGAGACACATAGGTACCAATTACTTACCTATTAAAGAGGATTATATCACTCAGGAAAAACAGAGGGTGAAAAAATGAAAGAACTTAATAGGAATCCCTAACAATAATTATATTAAATATATGGGCCAATGGAAAACATATTTCAAGAAAGTGGAGACTGACATTGTCAATTCTGTGGAAGGAACAAATGAAACAAGAGGAGTGACTAGAGGCTGCTGGTGACTTTGGCAACATCATTTTCAGCTGAGAAGGGGAAATGGATCGAGGTTCAAAATAATGTTAAGAACAGTAATCCCAGAATGTTGACAACTGTTTCAAGAAGTCTGGCTGCAAAAGGATAGAATAACAACGGGCAGCAGAGGAAGTTATGGGCTTGAATGTGGACGTAGATATAAATACACACACACACATATATATATACACACACATATATATATATATGTAAGGGGTATATTCATTGACTTTTAAAAAATACAAGCAGCTTGGCCAGGTGTGGTGGCTCACGCCTGTAATCCTAGCACTCTGGGAGGCCAAGGTGGGTGGATCGTTTGAGCTCAGGACTTCTAGACAAGCCTGAGCAAGAGCGAAACCTTGTCTCTACTAAAAATAGAAAGAAATTACTTGGGAAGCTAAAAGTATATAGAAAAAATTAGCCAGGCATGGTGGCGCATGCCTGTAGTCCCAGCTACTCTGGAGGCTGAAGCAGAAGGATCGCTTCAGACCGGGAGTTTGAGGTTGCTGTGAGCTAGGCTGACACCACAGAACTCTAGCCCGGGCAACAAAGTGAGATTCTGTCCCAAAGAAAAAAAAACACTACGCTGCTCAAACGATGGTGTTGCTCACCAGGGATTCGGGGATGAGGGAGTTAGACCCACATCTGAGGGATGTGGTGAGCATTGTGGAGGGGAGGGCCATGCTTGAAATGTAGTTGGGGATGGGAATTAGGGATCTCAATAGGGAGAAGGAAATCTTCTAAAACTGATTTATGTGAATAGTTGTACAACTTGGTAAATTTACTAATAATCATTTAATTGTACACTTAAAATGGCGTAATGGCATAGTACGTAAATTGTACTTCAATAAAGTTGTCTAAAAAAATAGAAGCAGCTTAAGACATTCAACATGTTTCTTAACATGTTGTTAAGGAGCATAATTTATAACAAGAAGAATTTGAAGATACAGAACAAAATGGACATAATTTATAAAGCAATATCTCTTAGGATGCAACTGGGTGTAGTACACTGAGCACAGAATTGGTCTTACATAGGAGATAGGGCATTTCTATTGCATAGCAAAAAGAAAAGAGAAAGGGAATGAGTAGAGATGGAGACAGCAGTGAATATCTTGTGGAACAAAGTCAAGGAAGTTCTCATCTGATGGGTAGGTAGTTGGAAAGTAGCATCTTGGTGAAAGATTTGAGAAGAACAGAATAGGTGTATAGTAGCTTCTATGCAGTACAGGAAGGACAACTGACATGGGGGTAATCATAAAATAAATTTGCCAGAGTATAACATGGCTCCAAAATTTAAGATTACTTGACTTTAAAATATTTCATAAATTTTATAATTTGAAAGCTCTTACTAATGTCTCTCCCACTACATGTGTTTCCCATTTCTTCTCACCCTATTGCCAAGAAAAATAGAGAAAAACAAATTCATCAATAGACATTGCTAACTCTGACTTTGGAAAACAATCGCTTCTGGTAGAAACTGTGAACATATGATGTGGGAAAGTTGGTAGTTAAATTTTCTATATTGAGAGAAAATCGTGTTTTTTGCATAGAGGAAGTTCTGTCTTAGAAGAAATGTAATTAACATCATCAGAACATAAATCCTTGATAATATTCTTAAATTAATATTCAGCAAGACCATTTGAAAAAATTTTATGTATGAATTTTTCAGGACATTAGATATTCAAAACAAAAGTCTTTCGACACATAATTGCAAATATAAACCTTGAAACTTGAGTATTCAGTCATTTAAGGAAAAAAAGGTTTTTTTAAGTGCTCCATATATTTTGAAATAAATATAATCATTTTACTATGTTAGTTTTACCAAGTTGCAAATTCAGCGTGCTATTAACTGCCTATATTCAATCATTTTCCTAGAAATACTCTTACAGCTGGAAAATTTATTTGTAAAATCTGTTCATGTAAAATCTAACATGTTAGTTCCATTGTGATAATTTATGCTGTTGACTATGATACAAGAATAAATGCTAGAGAAATATATTAATATTTAAAACAAATATTTTAAATTAAGAAAAATATCTCCAACCCAAAGTGTAAGCAAACCTTTTAAAATGCTGAACAACATACACCTAAATAACATAGTTCCAAATGTTCATAGCCTAAATCAAATAAACTTAATGTATTTCTGAATAAGGACAGAGTTTTGATTTTCCCACTAATAGCTATGCCTTTTCAAATTATAAAATAAATTTGCTCCTTTATAATTATTACTTTATGACTCTTCTCTAAGTTTTATACATAACTATCTCCTGGAAAAAAGATACCCATAGACACTGTATTGTAAATTTTTCATTTCTCTTGTCAACCTGCAAAGTTTATAAAAAGGCAGGGTAATACTGAAAAGGTAAGAAATTCAAAGTTTATTCTATATGCAAATATCTGTAGTACCCAAAATTTATCTTCAAAGTGCCAGTGTTTTATTTCAATGATCTCTTTCTCTTGTCTTTTAGTAATTTATTATAATAATGTCTTTGAAATAAAAGGTAGACAAAGACAAAAGGAAAGATTTTCTGAGAAAAGAAATGTATCGTGGGGGAATATGAATTTTTAAACCTCAAATATATTTAACGACTGTTTTAGAGGTTGGAGAAAAATAGATATGGAAGATGCTTAAGGGGAAGAGTCATGTGGATGTTCTACTGGGGGCACAGTTACTTGGATGTCCTTGGCCAAGAAGAAAGACTCCTCCACCCTGTAACACAATATTCCTTATGGAAACCAGCATCTCCTAATTAGGACCATGATTATAA
The DNA here is from genome assembly GCA_963574885.1 of Lepilemur ruficaudatus. Lineage (NCBI taxonomy): Eukaryota > Metazoa > Chordata > Mammalia > Primates > Lepilemuridae > Lepilemur > Lepilemur ruficaudatus. Next base: position 28,017 of record CAUYRT010097362.1, read on the forward strand.
AGAGGACAAGACAGCCAATATTAGATGCAAATCAGCTGAAATTAGCCTTGACTCTCACCAGGTGACAGCTATCTCAATTATTTTTCCTTTGCTTACTGAAAGATCATGGAATCACCAAGGTTTGGACCTCCCTATTGGCTCTAACAATGTGGCACTTCCACTTTATAGGCCTTCCAGTTTGAAACACAAACGGATTTTTTTTTCTTTTTTCCTGGCTGATATTTTTTGGTCTTAAGTTGAAAACTGAAGTTGAACTAAAATGAATAAAATTAAATTGAGCTCAGAAGTCCATTTAAAACAACCGTTGGCCTTTTCTGAAAGGTTTGGGCTCTGGTAATCTACACGATTCAGATGACAGCAGACTAGGATCTGGAAGCTTTTGTATGTGGAGGCAGGACTGTATCTAACAACGGTCAGTCACCAGGAGCCCAGCTTAGTTTATAATTTACCCAAAGCTACCCTCCAAATTTATTTCTGTACGTCAGAACCTTTAATATCAGAATTTTTCTATTGGTTTTAGTCTCAATTCCTGTTACTTCTTTGAAAACCATTTACTCAGAGGGGGAAACAGAAAACGTCATTTTTGTAATATTTCTTCATGCATTGTTACTTCTATTTTCTAGATCTCTTTCTCTTGTCTATTTTTTACAGCTGAAATCATTCACATGGCTTTTATTCATTTCATTTGAGAACGCTATGTAATCGGAATTTTTATATCATTTGTAATTTGGACCTTTTTGTTTCCAACATCAAAATCTATATAGAATTTGTTTATACTAAAATTTTTTTTCTCTATTTCAATGCCAGGACAATAATGAACATTAAGTAACACGAATATTGATTATGGAATGTAACTTGTTATAGTCTATTGGATTTCAATGAGCTGTTAATACTTCAGTATTGAATCTACAATTAATTTTTCACTTCTATGTTAGAATAATCAATATGTAGGGTCTTAGATATGACATTTTCATGTAAAACAAATCACATAATTATGAGAAATAAAAGTTTACTTAAAAATCTTATATATAATTTTCCCTATCAAAAAATTCTGTTACTCATTAGAGAAGAAAATTTCACTATTCAGGCGAGGATGTATGTGTGTGTGTACTTCTGTCATGTTATCTTATCTTGGATATAAAGCAGACTGTGATATTCCTAATAGAACCTAAAACAGTGTTTCTAGTGGGACATGACTAAGAGCACGTAAGTGATTATGATTATTGCTTTCTTATCAATGATTTCCCAGCATTGCTTGAGTCTTCTCATCTGCAAAAAACTTGTGATACCCAAGTGTTAAACAGCCTTTCCCTCATAAGAGCACCTACCAAGAGCTGATCTGTTCTCCTTTCAAGTTTCACTGTAGAATTGTTCAGGACAGGAGCAAATCTATAAACAGTCCACGGCAACACACTCATTACTAAGACACCTTACAGTTCTTATGGTGTGTTGTTTCCCTTGACGCAGTAAACTAATAAAACAAACTTTGGCATCAGAAATTTCTCTGGTGGTCTTTACCTGATGAATTTTATAATAAAGTAGCTTTCAGCAAGACTATACCTAAAACATTTTAAAAATAACTCTTTTAAAATATATACTTTCCTGGAACATAATATTTGGAAGATAAAATGGACTTCATGAGCATCTCTTGATTTTATAGTGTTGCCAAATTGCCAAGATTTGTTCAAGGCTCCAGGACATCAGTGACAGAACCACAATTAGAGGTCATGTTACTTCATATATTGTCCAGTACATTTCCTCTATGAAGACTATCCCTTTAAGTGCCATCGATGGTTTTCTCAAAATTACAATCAAATAAGGCCTTCCTGTATCTGAAGCACATAATTGTACATTACTATTTTTTTCTTATATTGCCTATTCAGAGATTTAAACTAATATTTATAAATGCCCTTTCCAAAGATACTTTTTCTTCAATAAGTTTCTTGTGCAATTTTCAATTTCACCCATATACACAAAAAGTATTTCAAAACATTTTAAAATATGCAATGGAGTTTCTTATGCACACTCTGCTGAAACAATTTTAATGTTATTCTCGGTTGAAGTCCTATTTCTTGGCTCTGATCTTGGCTCACAGTAGGCTAACTGAAATGAACGTAACCTGGGGCAAAGAACTAAATGTATCTATGCCAAAAAGGGAAAACAATATTACCTGTCACATAGAGTTTTCTTAAGATTAAATATGTTAGTACATGGATATATCTGCAACAGACCTGGGCACTATAATTGAGTATCACTCAATAAATATTAGCTGTTGTTTTTATCATGTCAGTTAGCTCTTGAGATTATTTAAAAACTCAATTTTCATAGTTTATATCTGCATTTTATAATCAACAAACTTCAACTTTGAAATAGGAAATTCTTAATCTCCTTACAATTCTTGTCATTATTCATTGAACTTGAGCAAATTTTACGCAACCTACATAAAGCAACATTATGCAATGATGACAGTATTCTTCAATAACATCGAGAGATCCTGAAGTAGAATCAACATAAAACAAAGAACAGAACAGAAATAATAATAGCCTCAATACTCTGCATGTTGAGGAAATAAAATATTCAGTAGAAATTCTTGTTAATTTTTATCATATGGGCCATAATTTTCAAATTTGTTATTAGTTCTGTTTTATTCTAGTGTGGTTTTATTTTATTGTATTCCTATGATGATTTCAAAATGCATTCCTTCACATAGTCATATATTCATACATCAACTTATTACAGATTTTCTGAGCATCTTTGCTCATGCACTACATTTGATTCCAAGGATGTAAGGATGAACAAGACATGGGGACCATTTTTAGAAACTCATTTTGTATGAGGAAATAAGTGAACTATATTGTAATAATATAGATATAAACAAAGTGTTAAGTTAGTAGATTAGGGAATGACCAAGTTCACCTCAGGAGGTGCATAAATCACCCCAGAAGAAATATTTCATATTATGTCCTCAACATAATGTGCCTGGATTACTGCAGTTGGCTCTAAACTGCGCTCTCCATGTGTATTCTTAACACTGCAATTTGAGAGGTTTTGATAGCAAACAAATGCGATCACATTAGGGGTCTAATTATTGGCACACCATACTACTGGTAAGTGATTCATTAATTGTCTCATGCTAATCCCCAGTCTACACTGTATACAGCACTCTGGAAGTCCATGTGGCTCCCTCAGAATGCCCAGCATTCTCTAATTATCGGGTTGCTGTTCCAGCTTCCTCTCCCTGTAGTGACTGTTTTTCTGGCTGTCCAGAGCCCTGTTAATGACTGTTTCTTCAGGTGTCAGGCGACAATTCAATTTTTTTTGACAAGCAGAGATTTGCATGGTGAATAAGTATCAACTAAGAATTTGTTGAAAGAATTGAAGGATGGATCAATCGATGGATAAATAAATGGATGAATATGAAGGTGAGGGGTAACTTCAAGAAAAAATAATTATGAGGTTGAACTACAAAGAAGAAGCCATTAGTGACTCAGATTTAATTTTGATTTGAAAATTCCTATTAAATTAGTACCATGTTATTTCTATATGAGCTCTATATATAGTTTACCTTTCAGAGAAAAAAAAGGATTCCAAAGAATATATTCATAACATAGAAGGGCTATTAATAATTATGCTAAAAAAAATCTTATGATATAAAATCCACATTATTTTGAAAATTCATAACCTGAAAACTTTCATTAATTTTATATATTACTTTAAAATATTTATATTCTAAAAAATAGCATGAAACATTAGCATTATAGAGGAAAATTAAAGGAAGTCAAACATAATAAAAAAAAAAACTATCACCCCCAAATGTGTTAGCATACCTCCTTCCAAATTGAGACATTATATTTAAACATTAATCTAGAAAATTACACTCTTAAGTTCAGTGTTTTACACTTCAGTTTAACAATTAGCACTCAATAATTACTTTTGGATTATTAATTTTTACTCAAAATAGCCTATTAAATTAATGTAAAATATTCCAGTCAGTTCGCCACTAGGTGGAAATATGAAAGAGTTATTTATGTAATTCAGATACTGATAAATGTTGAAGAAAACTACGCTTATCAAATTTACTGTGTTTTAATTCAACTTTGGTCTTTTGCATATAAACATTTATATTCACTTTGGTTTCTAGAGAATATTCTTGACTAAAATTAATGTTTTCAATTCATCAAAAAATCTGTTTTTTAATGTTAATTAAGATGTGTTTTAGAGACATACAGATTACACTCATTCATTCATGCTCTTCAGAACACATTAAAAGTCTCATGTTTGGAGGCACTGTGGTCTTGACTATGAAGCAATTGTTTCAAGCTTTATTGGAAATAATTATAATTAGTATGCTTGTTTAACAGAAGTTTCTGGGCTCTATTACTGGAAATATTGATTCAGTATTTCTAAGTAGAACTCTACAAACTGCATTTTAAATAAGCACAGAGATAATTCCGATGAAATTCTGATGCAGGTTATTATACTCCATGACAAAAAACAATGCTGTGGTATACAGAAAGATAAAAAAAAAATGCTTCCTGACTCACTCTTGAATATTTTACAACCTGTTATTGTTCATACAACTCATAGGAGTCTGATTGGGCCATAGGAACTAATAAAGTTTTTGAAGTTGGATGCAGGAAGAGAACCATACTTTAGAAACATGTCCAGTAAGTAAATAGGATTTTTAAGAGGAACTTGACTGAATCTTACAGAGTTAATTCAAATATTCCAAGTCTAGGAGGACTTGAAATTAAGGAAAGAGACTTGGAATTTGTTTCCAAGAACCAACAACATTCAACACCTTATTATCATTGGTCCCATTTGCTTTTTGTTTATTTATGAAATTATTGCTCTGCCTCAACCTTTTCTCTGCCCTGTACAGTTGGCTCCATGGAAGATCCACTCAGACCTCAGAGAAAGTTGTAGATAGTAGTCTCATTGACACTCAGAGCCTCAAATCAACTCAGGTGTACCAGGCACGATGCCAAATTAAATCAAAGGCTTAGTGGTTCCAGGGCTGATCCCCCAGGGCATTTCTTACCTAGAATGCAGCTATTTCCCCCTCCTCTCTGTTCGGTATCTCCAAGCATGGATGGCTTATTTCATCTACTTTTCTAGGTCATTATCTTCCTCTGGAATTTGGGAGGAAATGCTAAAACAGATGTTACCCTGCAAAGTAGAATATAAGCCTAAAGGAAATTTTAATAGTTTTATCCCTCTGAAAACTAGGAGGAAGGTCTTACTGGTTTTCAGATAATAATTATGTTTTGATCTAACTTTATACAGTTAACACTAACTTATCAGATAGAGTCCAGGCAAGAAAACAGAAGCCATTTTAGAGATAACTTAATACAGGAATTCGTAATTTAAAAGTGAATGGAACAAAAATAGGATGTGGAAGAACATAGATTTTAGTAACTACAGGGATCCGGTCCCCACTCCTAGGGTTTAAGAAAGGGAAAGTAATCAGAATCCAAGGATTTGGAAAAGAAATATACTTCTCAGGATGGACCATGGGAGTGCAGGCCTTCCTGGGTGCTGTTCAGCCCTTTAAGGAGGTACCACATTGCTGGTACTCAGAGTAGCAATGGAGACACAGTTAGCTGGTACAGGTAGCTGAGAGTGGTATATTAATAACATAGCTTCTGATATAAGAACTAAATGTATCTGGAGGCAGGGGAATGATCCTCTGCTGTGTATGTAATGCCAACAGGAACTGGAATTGGAAAGAAAGTACTTTCCCTTTTCCTTCTTTTTAATCTCCTTTTAGGACTTTCCATTGGCAGAGAAAGGAAAAAAATACAGTACACTAGCTGGCAAGAGAATCTGGGAAATACAATTTATAGGTTTCATCCACTTTAGGAATTTAATAGAGAGTTTTGGAAAGGTAGTTCACATAAGCATAGGCCAATTTATAGAAGGGTAGGCTCGGATCTGTGACAACACAGGTAAGTAATCAGCACAGTAGCTATAGCAATATTCTGGTTCTTAAATTATATGTCTTAAGATAGAACAGTTAATCACTATACTCATTTAACTGAGATATGGGAGATAATAAAAGAATTTAATTTGGCCAAAAGTATCTGGGTGTCTTCAGAAGAACTGAAATTGGCTGTCTGAAATGACAAATAACTAAAAACGACTGTTCAATAGCTCATGAGCTTTTAATACTGAATTGGCCTCCTCTCCTTAGAGAACCAATTCTCTGCCTAGTAAGACTGCATGATGGCTGGAGGTCTCATATCCCAGGAAAGTACCAAGTCATCAGTTTACAAATATTATTCTAACAAGAATGTGGAGATGGACAATATATGGTATGTCCCAAAAGTTGCCATATGCAGGGGAAATAGGAAATTGTAGCTAAATGTATCTTTATTTATAAATTTTAAAATTGTATAATACATACTTTGTAAATAAAGGTACATTTAGCTACAATTTCCCATTTTCCTTACCTATGGGGACTTTTGGGACACCTTGCAGAAGCAGAGAGACCAATGTGACATCATAAGAACAATTCAGGCAAGAAATGTTGTGGAACTATACTAACAAAGTGGTTGTGGGGCTAAGAAGAAAGAATATATTTAAGAGAAATTTAGAAGTAAGGTCATTAAATGTGGGGAGTGAGGGAAGTAGAGGAACATACAATAACTCCTAAGTCTTTGTCTTGGAGGATGGTAAGCAGGCTGTGTAACAACTTTAAAAAAAGGGAAAACTAAAAAGTTTTGGGAGAAAAGTTGACATGTTTAGTTTTGGACTTGATTGAACTTCTAGAGCTAACTGTTGCCTAAACATCAACAGCACTTGTTATATTATGGATACCATGCCTTGAATGTATGGATCTTCCTTCTGAGTCTTTTGCAGTTGGATAAACCCATTCTTTCCTTCAGAATAAGTCCAGACTACTAAATAGGGCACTTACATAGGCACTTACATAGGCTTCTGGAGCCACTGACTACTTTCCTAGCCTTTTCTATCATTCCTTCCTCACATGGTGCTCCAGGAAGAGCAAACACATCATACTTTACTGGAAACATTCTGATATTTAAAACATTTGTGCTTTTGTCAATGCTCCGTTTGGAATGAATTTTATTTCATTCTCCATCTGCCTAGCTTGGATCCTCCATGGAAACCCAGCTCATACGTAACTTGTAGAATATCATTCCTGATAAAATCCCTATACAATTGATTATTTTCTTTTATCTATGTCTCCATTCTGTTCTTCATATTTTTAATTGTTTTATATTTTTGCAGTTTATTTTAATGTATTTACTACCCTATCTATCTCCCCTTGTAGACTCTGAGCACCTTAAGGGTAAACAGGCAACAAACATATGTTTAAAAGACATATCAGGAACAGTGAGGTGATTTCTTACTGACAAAATATTATTAGTTAGGTATATCATTAGATACCTTAAATTAACCACGTAATAAAATATGAAAAGGGGGAAAAGGCAAGTAACAAAAGAGGAAACATTAAAGAGTCATTAAACAGCAAGTAATGATCAACTTCACCAGTAATCAGTAGAATGCACATGACTAACGCAGTGTTAAAGTTCCCTTCAAGTTGACTATATTTAAAACATGTTTCTTCCTGTCTATAAGCCCCTAAGCTTCATTTTCTTAGTGCATTTACTTTAGAACATTTGTTATTGCAAGTTCTTTTTCTTCCCCTTTGAGATTTAAATCTCCCAGCCCCTTATCAGTTTTACAACCCAGGACTTTCTTATTTACTGGGCCAGGAAGCATCTCTTTTAAATGTAACCATCAAGAAAGACAGTACCCCTATCTCCCAGACTCTGTGGCAGGGTAGCAGCTTAACTTTCATAAGCATCAATTAGCAAACAAGATGCTAATCACAATGACCTAGCTCAGCCCTAAGACTGGCCTAATACTTCTCCATTAATTTATCCGAGTAGTTGAAACTATCCAGTCTTTTGGTTCAGTGAAGTTGAGTTCCATTTCTTTCCCCTGTTGTAACGATCTTCCTGAATAATGAATGCCTTCTTTGTCTATTTCATTCTCTCTGGTACAATTTTTCTTTCACACACATCATTACCATTTACATTAAAAAATTTGGCAAAATTAAAAAGTTTGAGGATATGAAATTATGGCAAAAATCCCAAAATAGTTTATCTCCAAAGCCAGTGCAAGCATAAATTGATACAGTCACTTTGAAGATCAATTTTGCAACCTGATGCAATTCATACTTACATGCATAGACTGTCTTGCTTGTCATATTAAATTTGAAAATAATACATTGTTTTATATTCATATGTCAATTATAATACATATATTCTATTTCATTAGCAGAAAGACAATTGGGGATATATAAATTTTAAAAACACTTCTATTTAATATCAAACAATAACATTAAATTATATATATAGTGTGGACACAGGGGACAGGACCAAAGAGGAAGAAGAACATCAACGCATCATCTATTACTCTCACATTTTGTTTCCTTATAAAATTAAAATGATCTGGGAGATTCAGGTAAGATAGCATTGGTGGTTGCAGCATAGCTTTTGAACATTCCTAAATCCCTACATAAAACAGAAAGAATAATTTGATAGCAAAATCAAAATCAGATGAATACCATGTCAAACAAAACTCAGTGAAGCGTTATCCTTATTAACCTCAAAGCAGAAATAAGTGAGGACACCTTACCAGTAGCCACACAACCTGTATGCTATTAGCATGTGTGCAGAAGACACAGTGGGAAACAACGCAGTGAAGACATGAAAACAACAGAACCCAAAATAGCCAACAGGTATTTACCAGAAATCAGTTTGGAAAGAGCAGAGAACTGTGAGAAGTTGTGCCCACACTAATAGTGGGTGGATGCAAGGGCCCTGATAAACAGCTAAAGGGGATAATGTCTCTGAAACCTATTGAACTCTTAAAGCTAAAAATCTAGCAAGTCTTCCTTATCATTCAGGGATCGGGAGTCCACACTGAAGAATAGCTGCTGAAGTGGAATAAAAATTTAGCGGGACAAGAATAACAGAGTTAGAAAACAGAAAATGTGGATCATAGTAGGGAAGGTAAACAGAGCCAGGAGAAGTTAGAAAACAAGTCATCATATTTTTTAACACAGCATAAAACAATAGAACAGGAAACTCAGCAGATTTAGAAAAGCTATTTGAATGAAGCTTTCTTATAAAAATTTAGGAAATTTATATTAACACAAAAATAAGCAACAGAAATATATTGAGATCAAATCTCGTGCAAAATTATCATAAGAAAAGTATTAATAGTATATTCTATTATGATCCTTATAAACAATGAGAACACCAGAAAGACATGTTCAAAAACAAACCAAAAAATTAACATACCATTCCAAAGTGAGCTAAAACACAGTAAGAATACAAATCACCAAAAAGTAACATAAATCAAATTAGAAAAATTCAGAAAAGTTAATTCAAATCTCAAAAAAAATAATAAAAATTCATTTAAAAATAAATACAACCTAGACGAAATGTAAGAGCAAAAAACCAAACCAACCAACAAACAAATCAAAACCAGTAATAATACCTTAAGAGAAACAGAGGTAAAAACCATGTGAATTTTTACAATCAAAAAAAATTTGATCAACAGATAAAAAAAGGATTTGAGAAAATGCTACAGATATACAAGGAAAAATTAATATAGTTGCTCCTGAAGAAGAAAGTCAAAAGAAAGGAATGAATTATTTAAAACTGTAATTAAATAAAGGCCTCCTAGAAAAAAGATTTGAAATTACATATTGAAAAAGCACACCATGTGACTGAGAATACCAACTGAGAACTACAAACACAAAGATATATTCTAGTAAAATTACTATATTTCAAAGAAAAATAAAACAAAACTTTGGGCACTGAGAGGGAAAAAAGCATGTGGCTTATAAAGGGAGGAAAATTCGATTATCATCCTACTTTTTGCCAGCAATGCTTTCTGCCAGAATAAAATTCAGAGTTTACCCAAAAAATGCAAGGAAAGAAAATGTGAGCCAACATTCTTATATCCAGCAAAATTAACTTTAAAGAGTACAAACTCTTAATCATGAAAGAAATTGTGAAATACTGCCCCCATGAGTCCTTCCCAAGAAATGTACTATAGAGGCACTTGCTGAGTCCTGTTTTCATCCAGATCTTAAATCTATGCACAGAACTTGTACAAGGTAGGTGATGAGTTACTTGTGCAAGACACACCAAATTTTATGTGCGCATTTATTCTTTTAACCAGTTCCCTATATTGCTAGTAAAAATTGCCTACCCAAGAAAATAACCACACAGAAAAACTTTTAATAGTTCCTCTTCGACCACCAAATTACATGCAAATCTTGTCTTGTATTCAAAATACACTGTGACATTTTTAATCCATATTTTTAGCCCTCCAGTATTTTTTCAAGCAATTTTGATAATTCTGTTCCTATTTAAACAGACCCTTTGTTTTGTTCACTATGTTTGCTCCTCCCAGGATACCTTCTTCTCCTGATTGTCAGTTGCTGAAACCAAATCATAAGTCCACCCTCTTAGATATCACTTTCTCAAAATTTTGCAGTTAAATGTTTGGGCTTTTTTCCCCCCAGGTGGCCCATTCGCTGTCTCTGCTGTGCAGTATTTTCTGAATTCTTCATGTGGATAGTTTCTCTCCTCGCTCTGAGTCACATAAAACTTTGATTTATCTCTGTTGGTATATAATGTGATATAAGGAATTGTGCATATTTTTTAATATCTTAACTGAAAGAGTTAATAAACATGAAAAATTTCTGTTGAGACACTAAAAGTACTATTTCAAAATGGAAATCTTCTTAAAGCAAGTGTAACCTGAAGTCTTCAGACCCTGAGAAAAGACAAAAGTGGTTCTCCTTCAGTGTTAAGAAATAAATCTGAGGCTAAAAACAATCATACTAAGATTGACACCAAAATTCATTTAGGGTAAGACACCATTACCAGCCTGATTGTTATAGTTCCTAATATCCTCATTCTTACGTTGCTTTTTTTAATGCCGATATATAAATATAGATAGTTGTTTATAAAAGTTCATGTTGTTTTGATAGAGACATTTTAGTACAAATAAAGAAGGATTGTAATAAACAAGGGTGTAAATTTTTGTTCTTCATACTGTGGTACTCGGATTAGCATCATCTGGGAGTGCATAAGAAATGTCCCATCTTAGACGCCCTGTATCAAGCTCTAGTTTTTAACAAGAGCTCCAAGTATTTTGCATCTTTAAGAAAGTTTGAGAAGCTCTGGGACCAGATCAAATACTCTGTCGTTTCTTTCAATTATTTATATTTAGTGAATACTTAATTTTCTGGTCAATAATCTATATAAAAATCACTCTCTCCACACAGAGGTCTACAAGTCATTAAAGAGTCAAATACATAGCTAACTTGTTTCTACATGGTACACTTTATCAATTAAATCCTGACTGAGGGAGAATATATAATTTAAATATTTACAACAGAATACATAAACAACACACCTGGACAAGAATACAGGATTGTTTCTGATTTTGTTGATAGTTACATGACCTTGGTGAAGTCATGATAAATTTTATCTGATGATATTGGCTTTGATATTATTGATCACATAGTTACTTTTAATACTGTGTTGTTAAAAAACAAAACAAAACAAAAAAAACACCACTTCTTTATGTCCTCTGGGTGGTACAGATTTAGTTATGAGATACTGCAGAATAGCTAAGTGACCTGTAATGAAAGCTGGGAGGCTCCTTTAAGCTTTAATTAATAAATCTTCCCTCTTCACCTCAGTGATTTAACATCAGTCTAAGCCAATGCAACGAGAATAATCACTTAGGCATTCGAGAACCCTTTGTTTCAATTCTATTATTTAAATCCATGAATGTGATGTATAACTTTTCAAGAGAATGAAAGATGATTTTATATGATTCATTAGGTATCCATATTTTATTACACAATCTTATTAAAATAGCAAGCAGCCAGGATGAGTATCAATTATTTAGAAACCAAAATGGAAATGTATAATCAGAATAATATTCATAGTAATCACATATTAATTAAGGTATATTTATCTTAGATATATATTTCATTTCTTTTTAGTATAATATTCATCAGTACTGTAAAAACTGCACTAGATGGTAATTCCAAAGTATTTACAACTTTGAACATTTAACAGGACCAGGAAGTATTTCTCTGAATTTTTCCATGGTTTTATCATGTAGGACTTTATCTGATCCATTAATAGTAGGCAATTGTAAAGTGTAGATCAAAGTATAAGTCAGTACTCAACTCTACTTTCAATATGTTGCAAAGATTTTCATTTTATTTTCAGTATAAATGGGTAAACACATTATAAGCTATTTAGTTATTTTAGTTACTTTCAGTATATTTTTATTACAATCAGAAAAATTTATTAATGGGCTACTTTTCAACACTTTGGAAGTAAGCTGAATACATTTTAATCAAATTTGGTAAAACTTTAATTTTAGAAAGAATATACATACTCAATTTACATATTTGAACTATTTTAATGGTATCCAATCCTTATGCATTATCTGTTTGACAGAATTTATATTAGTGAGAGAAAAATCATCAACTAGACAATATAAAATTATATAAAATAATTTCTGCAATATGAGTAAATACCATTGTTTTAGCAGTTCTAGAAAGAAAAATAAAGCAGTACCTTAAGCTCCCTCTAACCACCATGCCTAACTGAGATTTTTGAAGTGAAGGTGATTTATGGTAAAAATAAATGTGAGGAAGCCAAGAATTTTCCCTCACTCTATAATCCTGCATTACTAAATAACTCAGCATTCTTTATTCTTCAGTGGCTAACAAAGTGTCATTTTCATTTACTATGCACATGGAATACTCTATTCTCTTCCAAGGTCGTTTTTAGTATCATGATGCAGATGCATTTGTTAGAGGGTGATATAAGGTTACTAAGTGAGAAAGCACAATATAAAAAATAGTTCTATCTATTTTAGACTATAAAAGATTAACCAAAAATTTTTTTTAGATATGGAAACTTAACATTTTAATGTATGATCCCCTTATTTCTAAATTAACGTTATTTAAGTTGAATGCGTTCTGTTCCAAGAAGACTACCTCCTGAGAGCACACTGGGAAATGCTTTACAAACCAGGCAGTGCTATCAGTGGCAAAGTACAATGCTGCCACAGTTTTTTAAAATTGCACATGGAATAGTTTTGCTATAGCCTTACTCAGTTACACTCTGGCTTGTTTTTCAATATTTGAAGTTATCAGGATTTAGAGACATTAGAAGAACAGTCAAATAGTTGAAGAGGTATTGGTTTTAGTGATATTAGATCTATTCTGCATAGCCAAAAGAAGAGAACTTGTTTTTTCCGCTGGTGTTTAGAGCCTTCATCACTTAGCTAGTGTGAAAGGATGGAAAGTGTCAGGCGGGGTGGGGGAAAAATGGTTTGAAGCCATTCCGATCCTGCAATTCCAGGTTACTAGGGAAACATCCATATCTATGTAAATGAGCCAAATAAATATAATTGAAATGTAGAAAAATTTCCATAATATTGGAATTTTTAAACCAGTCTCTAAAATAGGAAAATATTTTCAGTTTCATAAGAGTAAACACTAGGTAGTATAGATGGCTTCTTTCTAAAAGAAACATATTGGTTATCATTTTATGATAGTCTATAGGTAGGATTACAAATAGATATTGTTTAAAAAGTTTAAAGATGCCTAAATGATTCAATAGCATTCGTGATGAAAACAAAATGATCACTAAAATGTACATGATTATTTAGGTGGTAAAACTTGGCATATTGAAGTATTTAAACCTCTCCGTTGCCTGAAATAAATATGAACTGAAACAGAAAATCAGTTCAAGTAATAATTAACAAAATACTTATCAACAATGTACATTTGCATAAATAGGGTAGAATCATGAAATTTAAGATACAATATTAGTACTATTCCTCATAATTATATATAGCCATAAATATATAACTTTATTTTTAATCAGAATTTTTGAGGTAACAAAGCATATCTATTTATATTGTATTTTATAAAGATAAACACAAATGTAAGAAAGAAATAATGGTGAGTTTCAAATTCTTAACACAAATGTCACTCTGTTAAATTTTTTAGAACACAATATTTTTAACTCATTAAGACCATCTAAAACTATATCTTAATTTGTTTACCAGTATATCAAATTGGACAGAAAGAGGCAAAATATTTTAGTGCTTTATAAAAATAGAAATGTGACCTATACTTTGCTACTTTCCTTGTCCCTCTTTATTTCAGTTTGCTATCCACAGAAGCTTCCTAACCACTTATTAAAAATTGAAAGGCAATAGCTATAAACTCTTAGAAACATAATAGGCAATCCACTTATAGTAGAGGTGGATTTTTTTTTTAATGTTTGCCTGGAGTTGTTGAAAATCATCTCTACCTGAAATCTCCCAGTTCTGATGGGGAGTTACTTGTACTATAGCTGGTCCATTTCAACAGTAATTGAAACCAAGGTTTTAAAGTAAAAAATTCATTCTTGCCACCTTGACAAGTATAGTTTGGTGGAAAAACTATTAGTAGTTGAATGTCCTTCACTGTCTCTACTTCTTGTGAAACAAACCAAAAAGAGTTATCTATTAATATATATAAGTTTTTGAGCTCATAAATAACTTCAGAAAGTGAAAAATCTCCATAAAAGCACCAATTCTACACATACACATGCACACATATTATAGATGAAATGTCAACCTATGTCTTTTTCCTTTATACTTTTTATGCTTTAAAATCTTGCTAATATTTAAATGGTAATGAAATTATAGTATATATAAACATTCTAGATAGGATAAAAATGAAAGATTATTAAATATTTCCCTAATAGATAAGTATCATAATTCCCAAATACAGTAAAAAACATTTTAGCTCTTAATAAAAATATTTTTTTCTGATTAAAATCCTTTATCCATTCTTTTTCATTTTCTTTTTTTTTTTGCCTAAACAACCAAAGAAAGAAAAAAGGAACAAACCAATCTGATAAACCATATTAATATCAATAACAAAACATGCATCCCTATCTCATTCTCTAAGAGTAGAATGTATTTAATTTGCGCTAGGAACTTTGTGGCCCTTTTTTCAATTGCTGCTCAAGTGTACTAACTAACATCCATTTATCTCCCATGTTAAGTAAAATTCATTACTGTGTCTAACAGGAAAACATTTCTTTATGTTAACTCTCTTTTTAATTCTGAACCTCTTTTGGCTTCCGTTTTCGTAATCACTATATTTGGCTTGTAAAACTAGACATTAGAAGGAATGAAGAATTGTTTTTAAGCATTTGTAGTATTCTTAATTCACTCCAAGAGAACTGAAAAGTAAGGGAATTTTTCTCCCACCAAAGGAC
The DNA here is from genome assembly GCA_963574885.1 of Lepilemur ruficaudatus. NCBI lineage: Eukaryota > Metazoa > Chordata > Mammalia > Primates > Lepilemuridae > Lepilemur > Lepilemur ruficaudatus. The sequence continues at coordinate 43,379 of CAUYRT010097362.1, forward strand.
ACGTTTAACAGGTCCAAAGCAGCCCTGAGTGATTTATAGGGAGTCTATCAGGCCAACCTCCAAGAGGGGCTGCACATCAGAAGATTACTTTAGCCTTGCCTTTGGTATTATCAGAGCTAAACAAATAGTTGAAAGTCAGCTACTCTGAGTACATTAACTTTCACATTTTTTTCTCAGTTAATCATGTTGGTTGTCTTACTCATATGAACAAATGCATACACATAACAATGGACGGTAGGAAAAACAATATTCATCATCTTGTATGTGAATACCAGGAAAAGAAACCCATTTGGTAACTTTCTGTGCACATGCTATTTGGAAGTTCAATATTTTGGTGGTAGTGACCAGTCCAGTAATACCAGAAACAGTTTCAAATCCATGCAAATCAAAATAAAATGAATGTTTGGTGGGACTGTTCAGAAGACCAAATTCAAAAGCATCAAGCCCAATTATTAATAGTTTTCGCCATAGCTAGCCATGTGTTTATCAATTCTTTACAATTTGATTATGACAAAACATAGTAAATTAAAAACACTCACATAATGGCATGATAATATTTCTAAACTTGCATAATTTGATCATTTAGTATTACTACCCATCCTGATGTTACATTATTTATCCATATACAGCAATATTCATTATAACCTAAGAATTATTCAATTTTTAAACCTTCATGATTTTCAGAACTGGTGATCATTCACTATTTGTTCATAGAAACATGTCACTTCCAAGAGTCCAACAGAGAACTCATGGGAAACACCTGATGCACAGACATAGAAAGAGGCGAGAGGCCAACCCAGCAGAGATGGGCAAGAGCCCAGAGAACTTGGTATTGTGAGGAAAGGGTGAATGAGAGAAGCTTGGTGGACCACATCCCTGACTCAAGCATTATATAAGTGATCCATCTAACCAAAAGTATCTGTACCCCCATAATACTTTGAAATAAAATAAATAAATATTTAAAAAAAAACATTAGTTAAAAATAAATGAAACGCATGTCCCAAATAACTAAAAATAGATTTCCAATTCCTCTTGCTTGCTTCTGAATTCATTGTCATTATTTCCTTACATTCATAATAATTATCTTTCACAATCAATTCTTTAAAAGTGGTGTTGGAATCATACACTTACAGTCTGTGATTCTTAGTGTCCTCTTGACTTCTCCACTGCCCGATCCCCCACAGCCGTCCTCATCATCACAGTCTCCGCTGACTTGCTCTGCCATGCCCCCGCCGCTGCCCAGCTGCAGCAGTTCCCACTTGTCAGGTTTGGGTGACCGACCCTGCAACAACTAAATGTGGATAACAAAAAGGCATTTATTTATTAATAGCAAATTGAAATGATCTACAAACTCTATTCAGAAACTTATTTAGAAATTAGAATCATTACCTAATGTGGATCCACTATTTTGGGATAGATACCTTGCCAAATTAAGTCTTCAAGAAAAATAAAAGCAAGTAAAATAATAATAAATAATAAGCAAAGTCTGACACCCATAAAGAGCTACAATCTGTGTATCAGCTTTGAAATAATGTTTTTGGAAACAAACAAAATTGGGCCTTCTTTGCTTATAGGTAGTTTGGCCAGTGTATTCTTTATGTCTGAATAACCAACGCTTAAGTATGATAAACCAAACTCTAACATAGCGTAACTCCCTTTGTTGTATATTGGCTGGTAATACTGTGCTGTTTTGTAAACCAACAGTCCAAAATTTATCAAAAATATTTCTACTCTTCCAGAAAACAATTCTGTGAAAAGAATCTAGAATTTTGGACATACACATTTATACCTTTACTTAAATTTTCTTGGATGAAATATATGGTCCAATGCATATGGTACAGAACTGAACCATGGGACAATAGACTTAGATACTACTTCCATTTCTAAAAATCACGTAAGAAATTTGACAACTTCTTATTTATTTACTTTCAAGTATTTCATTTCCTTTTATGAGTAAAATAGGTAGAAAAGCCATTTTTTCCTACAGCACAGGAGTGCTGGTAATATTATTGAATAGTATTGGAAATGTCTCAACTTCTTTTCAAAAGGGTGATATTATAAATAATAGAATATTTCACTTAAAGCTAAGATTGAGCAAAATAATCCAAGTATTTGACAATATGTGACATTTACTCTTCTAAGGTAGTTTGGAGAACACAAGACCAAGCATGAGCACTAGAGGGTACTGCTATATTATAAATAAAATGGGCTGCTTCTGTCCATCTAATGAACATGTAAAATTTTTTGGTGCTTTAGGAAAGATTTAGGGTTGTTCCTTTAGTAACTTTTCAAATAATACTATCAATTAGCAAACAATTAGCAGACAAGAAGTAAATATACAACTCAAAAACAGCATTATGAATTGAACATAGAGTGGAATAGCCTCAATATGTCTAAGACAAATATGTTTATCATTTAGAGAACACTTAGGCTAAGCAACTGGACTTTGAAATTCATAAATTTTCAAAATTAAATGAAAATAACTTTAGTTCACAAATTCTGAAGTTAGTTTCCCTACAAAAAAAGAAATGCTAGAACAACTTGACAATTTTTCAATTCTTAATTTTGTTTATAAGCATTTTACAAAAAAAAAAAAAAGATCAATATGTGGTGTCAAATTTAAAAGAAGGCTTCTTTTAAGGTCAAGTGAATTTAGAAACTATTATATTAAACAGAGTTTTTTTTTTTTTTTAACAGTGTTTAATATGCTGATATGTATGCTACTTCCTGGAAAGGGAGTGTATTGCAATGAAGAAGAAACACAGATATGAAATAAACTACGTAAAAAGTCAAATCTGAAAAGAAAAGTAAGGATAAATGTTATTATTTTATACCATTATATAAATGGTAAATAAGGACAAATAGTAAATAAGATAATACCATTTATCAGTTGTTATTGTGAAATAATCCCATTTATCATTTATTTAGTATAATCATAAAGGGCTTGGACTCTGAGGTCCAACATACTTAGATGTGAATCCTGATTCTACTAACCATGAGATATGGGGTATTGAGTAAGTTACTGAATAACTCAGTTCCCTCATATGTAAAATAGGGACAATAATATATCTGGACCATTGTTCATATTGTGAGAAAAATATATGTAAGTACTTTGCAAATATTTAATGTGCCAGCACATTAAAAATTAATACATTTTGATTATTTTCTACTTTATTATATATTCTATTACAATATTGTTTAAACAGCAAGAACACATTAATTGAGAGAATTATTTGATAGAGAATCCAATTACTTAGCTTACATTATAATTTTTCAAAGTATTATCTGACAAGTACAACAAAAGACAAACTTTCTGGTGATGTGTTGCTCCCTTTTGACCCTAACATTCTTTCCCAACATTTTCCCATATCAACTTTATTTACCCTTTACTTCTCTAAGAATTCTTCCAATATTTTACTGGGACTTTGGCCAGAACACAGATGAAATCTCATGAACAACACCAACAATGTATAAATCACAAGGACCCAAACCAACGGATTTGAACTCACATACACAAACACAAACAGAAAGTCCATGTTAAAAAAAAAAGAAAGAAAGAAAAAGAGATCTATTTTAAGAAATTGACTTCAGTTAAAGGCAACTGAATATATTGTTGGAGAATTATTCATTTATTTACAGTGATTGGTAATAACAATATAGGACATATCTTTTAAAAATTATTGTATTTTTTACATTTCTCCATCACTACAGTGACATTTTGGGAAATATCTAAGGCACATGAACTCAAATTTTTAAGTACTATAATTATACAAAACTATATTTTAAGTTAAACTGTGCTGAGCAGAATAGTAAAATGGACCCCAAGTCTTCCCACTCTAATCCCCAGGACTGTGAGAATGTCGTCGGTCACATCCCCTAACTTACATGGCAAAAGGAATTCTGCAATGTAACTAATGTCATGCATTGGTTGATCTTGAGTTTACAACAAGGGAGATTATTTTGTTGGAACAAATGTCATTGCATGAGTTTTTTAAGAGCAGAAAGTTTTCTCTGGCTATTATCAGAATTTAGAAACATTCAAAGCCTGGGAAGTAGCTGTGGGGGGATTGGATGCAGGGGACCATTCTGCTGGCCCTGAAGGTTTGAGCAGTCCTGTAACTGGACTACTAGTTCTACAGTTGAGTTCTCTCTACAACCTAGATGTGCCTGGAAGTAGATCGTCTCTCAGAGCTCCCAAATGGAGTCAAACTTAGCTGACAACTTGATTTCAGCCTTGTGAGACTGAGCAGTGAGCCCACCCAAACTTCTGATCTATGGGACTATAAGCTAATAAATGGATGTTGTCTTGAGCTGCTAAGGGTGTGGTAATTTGTTATATAGCAAGAGAAAACTAATATACTTTCTAACCCCTGAATGGGCTACATGTAATTCTTGGCAATTTTGTTTGGTATCTTTGGATTCTCTAGCATATTTTCTCAGAACAAGAGGTCAAAATTCCCATTAGACATCACCTTACTAAGAAGATGGTGCCCTTAAATACAAGCTATCAGATTTTACTTTTTCATTCATATTCGGTTTCTCAGCCTCTGTACAGTCCTTCTCACTATTTTGCAAGTCTCCAAAAAAGAGATATAATTACTGTTTCTTATGATCAACTGATCCAAATACATCCTGGATGCCATTTGATCCTTGATCCTTAGGTCCCCAATCTCTTCTCCCTCTAGTAGCATCAAGATTTCTCTCTCCTCTGCATGGAGATTCTGCCTCATAATTTTCATTTTCTTACTTCTCAATTATCACAAATCCATGAAAGTTCACTTTCACTCTTGCAATTGCAATAAAACTTAATTTGCAAAAATTTCCAGTGAATTTCTAATAGAAACAATGGGCTTTTCACAATCTTTATTCAATTTCTCTCTTCTGTTGGACTAAACTACTCTAATTTCCTCTTAGTTTGCTCATCTTTTTCCCCACCTACCCACTCCCCGCAAAATAAATGGAAATGTTTCAGTTAATAGTATAAATATTCTTTTCATTTTAGTCTCTTTCTGGGAACTCATCCTAACAGATTGAGCTCTCACCTTTATACAAATCACACTCAAATCTTTATCTGCAGCCCTTGTTGTAGTCTTTAGTTCATCTCTATGCAGCAATTGGAAGTAAAGATGACCTCTACCACCTTCTGTCTTAAAATAGAACTACTCATCTCCTCTATTCATGTATCATTACAGTTTATCTTCCCAGCTCCCTCCTTACAGAGGTCATGAGTCTCTCCTACCCACTACCACCATATTATTTTCCCCAAATCAGTACTTTCACCATGTCATTTATCAGCTTTAAGGCTATTTGTGACTCTTTACTATAAAACCACTGTTTGCCAACATACGTCCTGAGGAGAAAATCAGTCCAAATAAATGGGTCCCAGAAAGAGTGGTAAAATGTGGCAAAATGTTTAGGAAATGCATACTATGGCCCCTTTTTGATTTCCGCAAACTCTTTAGTTTAATGACAAATTTTACAGGAAGATTTCTGGTCTAGTTGAGATTCATCTCACATTTTCCAAATGTACGTAAGCAAAAACCCCCCTCTCCCCTCACTCAACACCTACTGATATACTTTTGGAAATAAGGCCTAAAAATAAGTTTAAATTTGGCCTGGTAGTCAGGGTCCCACATAATATATTGTTTTGTTTTTAAATTATGTGTAAACACAGCTCCCCAGCACCCAACTTCTGCCACAGAGCCATCTATCTGTCCTTCTCACAAGAATTGTCTGACTTTATGTCTATAATTGTCTATGCATGTTTTATATTCTACTCACTTCCAATTCTTGTTTCTCCCCTCATAGAATACATTGTTTCCTCTTCTTCAACTCTTCATATTATATCTAATTTTCAAATTCACATTCAAATATCTTTTTCCATCCCACATATATTTCTGTGATCTTTTTAACTCTGTAGAATCACTGTCACTTAAGCAACTTTCTTGGACATATGTCACATCCTTCTGATTAATGGTAAGAGTTTCAAAATGAAGACCAGCATTTAATCTGCTTTATACCATCTCCCCATCATGACTAGAGTACTTACCACACTGTAGATGTTAAATATACACATATTTTATGTATACACACACACACACACACACATATATAAAATTTGGGTTTTTTTTTTTTTTTTAGTTGGGGGGCATAGGGTCTCTTGCTCTTTTGCCCAGGCCAGGCTGGACTGCAGTGGAGTGATCATAGCTCACTATCATCTCAAAGTCCTGGGCTCAAGTGATCCTCCTGCCTCAGCCTCCCAAGGAACTGGGACTACGGGACTACCATGATGCTTGGCTAATTTTTCAAAATTTTTTGTAGAGGTGGGGGTCTCACTGTGTTGCCCAGGCTGATCTTGAATTCTTGGCCTCAAGCAATTGTCCCACCTGGGCCTCCCAAAGTTCTGGGATTACAGGAATGAGCCACCATGCCAGACCCAATACGTATATATATTTTGGTTTATTTATTTGAAATTTGGAAATAATTTAAGCTTACACCGTCTTCAATGACCTCTATATCTAAGTAAGTAAAGAGCTATCACTTTTACTGAAATCATCAGAGGCCATTATATTCTAGAATAACTTCGGGTTCATACCTATTGACTAACAGATTGATTATTTCACTTATTCATTCAATGACATTAATTGACCATGTACTATGTAGCATGTATATTGAAGGATAAACATTCACATCAGAAGAGAAGACATAGTCTTTGCTCTTAATAAGTGATTAGTATATGCTTTATTTCAAAGATGGCATTCATGAACATACAATAAAATTAAATAAGCTGAAAAATCAGTAAAAAGAACAGTCTAATGGTTTAGTTTTTTGATCTTGCCGAATTAATTTTCTTTTTAAGTCTTTAATAAGAAATAAGTTAAAATGACCTTATTCTGTAGCACCTGGAGACTTCTAAGAAGTTGTTTAAGCAAAAATTTGACATTAAAGAATCATACCGAGAAATACTTTCTAAATATATTTGTGTTTGCCATACTAGTTACTCTAAATTGGAAAGAAATCATATTCCAATTACCTTTATAAATGAATATGTACAGAATAAAATACTGCATTATAAATCTGGAATATGGGAATATTTTCAAAACTTGATTTACGTGAAACATTTTTTTTTTCTAAAGCTGAAATTTAGCATCATGATTTGGGTCATCAGGTAATGAACTCCTCCCCTATTCTTTCACAGAGGATCAGCTCTATGCATTCCTTTCCTCTAGTATCTGGGAGACAAGACGCAGATAACTCTCCTTTGTTCTGTTGGTTCCTCTCTCATGGGCAACAGCTATTTCACGTCCTACCTTTAAACTCCTTTTGAAAAATAGACACAATTTCCATCAAAGAGGATTTCTCCTCAACAGATCTTTAATGAAACACAAAAGGTTTCCATGTGTGCACATTTAAAGAAACATACACAAATAAAATAAATCCCCCGATTGATAATGAAGCCAATTTCCATAGATGACATGTGAAAGTCAATCATATTATAATAGATACATTCCTGCCACACACTATAACACATTTTTCTTCATTTTTACTATACACATGAGTAGCTGTTCCATATATTCATAAGATACAAGATATAATAATTTCTCAAAACTTAAAATTGAAATTTAACATTACTTTTCTGGGCCTACATTTTGTGCATCTGTAAAATTGGATAAGAATATTTATTTGGAAGGTTTGGTATTATTGGGGTTACATTATGTAAAGTGCTAGCACATCATGAGTGCTCAGTAATGGTTAGGAAAATGACTGTCTACATCCCCCATCCTGCCTTCATTCTGTCATCTGAGTCTGCCTGAATGTAAAAATGATGGTGTTTTAAATTTTGAACCTACTCTCTGTCATGGAGGGGAGAGAGTCAATCAATACATCCATATTTATAGAACAATTAGAACAGATGAAAAGACATGATTTTGAGTCTCAGCCACACATTAATTGTGTGCCTTTAGGCAAATCACTTAAGTCTATTAAAATTCATTTTATTCTATTGAATAATAATGCATGGGAAAGCACTTTATATACTATAAAGCAGTATGCTCATTTACAGAGTTCTGTGCATGACACTGCATCCATAAAATTGAGAAACCAACAAAGTGAGGACAGAATAGAAAAAAAAAAAACAACAAAAAACAACCTTTTAGAATGTTCTTCCTTTCCTCAATGCTGTGCAGTTTGTGCAGTCAGCTGATTAGCTGAAAATAGTCAGTTTTGATGAGTGATGCTTCCTGCTTATGTTTAGTTGGTTTGGGAAGCTCATTAGGGATGCTGTCTTGGAGGATGAGTTTGGTGAGTAGAATATCTGATGACTCTAAGGCAAATGCACTTCTCTCAGCTGGTGAATTAATCTCTCAATAGACTCAATTTGCTTTTTACTAACTGTCTGGCAATATCCCATATTTACAATAGCCTTTCAAACATTCGCAGTAAAAGCTGGCTACAGATGCCTCACATAGACAAAATGTTTGCTATAAAAGAGAAACATTCATCATATTCAAAAATCTCCAAACATGAGAGCAGTTGAATATGCCTTAAAACACTGTACATAATGATACATCACTAAAATATTTTCCCTTTCCTCTTAAAATCATTTACACAGATATATGAAAAGTAAATATGTTTTTAGAAAGCATTACTCACCATATATGTACCTCTAGTCATCTATTCAAATGTAAACATGGTAAAATCCGCACTTTTACAATGTTGTACTATTGATGAGAATATGAAGATGAAAATTAAAATGTTGACAGAAAAATTTCAAACCAGAAAACTGAAGACATAGAAAAAATTTGTCCTTTTCATCATTGATAAAACATCTTTAAAGAATAAATTTTAAGACTGAAAAACCTCTCTAGGTATGTATATGCAAATATATACATTTATGAATTCAATTTTGTTATAAAGTAATTGGTATCTGCACTTTCATACAGTTTAAATCAAACCCATAAAGAAACATATATGAAATAGGAAAATGACGGAAGCTCATTTAACATTTTAAAATTGGAAATCTGACTCAAAATCCCTCATGAGCGATTTTAAATTTATCTCTATAACATATTTAAAATGAGACATAAGAAATCTCTTTGTATAACATGCTCTCATTATTTTGTTTGCAACATAACTTCCCTTTCCCTAATCCTCCAACTCTGCTCCCATCTACACCCACCCCAGTTTCACCTCCCTAACATTATTACAATCATATTTCACAAACCTTTCTTATTCTAAACTTTTCCACGCTTTCTCTTTCAAATTTAGAAAGTATCTTATCCATAAACCCAAATACCACAAATCTCCACATTTATATTTTCAAAAGCTGTTAAACCTTTATAGACCATTCCACCTAAAAGGCCAAAGACACTTTATAATATGGCATGTTATGTAAAGTTGGCCAGACACAGAAGTCATCTCTGTAGGATTTCTTGTAATTGTTTGCTTTAAGTTTGAGCTTTCTGATCTCAACTTCTGTTGTGCCAGTAATTTTAAAGGTCACTGCTCTGTTGGTATTTGGTTTATGCAATGCAGTCTGGCAATTTATAAAAGTCTTGTGATTTTGTAAATAGAATACTGAAGTTAGAAAAGTCTTATCACTCTCTCGGCTCGAATACTGCACAGAAGTTATTTCTTTTTGTTCCCATAAGAAAATTTTGTATGTCTCCCTACTACCATTTCTGATCCTTATCTCAAACTATGACCAGTTCCATCTTCTGAGCCATCACACCAAGATTGACTGGGTAAGTTTAGTATGAATTTGTATCTTAGTCCAAATTCTAAATTAGACCTCACGAGAGAGTCGGAATGAAAAGCTAATAAATAATAAATATAAGAATAAATATAGGAATAATATTCATAAGAAATAATATAATAATAATAAATATTATATTATTTATTAAGAATATTATCCTATAATATTCCTAATAAATATAGGGATAAAACAGAAATAAGAAAGCAAACATAAACTCAAATAAAACTCAGAAAAATTGTAGGACCAAAAGCGGAGATGTACACACCAAATGTTTTCAATTCTTAAATGGCTCTTGTGAAGCATCTATATGAAAACACTCGGAGGACCTGAAAAGAACTGGTGAAAAAGTAAACAACCTCTCTTACAAGACAACTCCAGTATTAATGTCAGAGCATTCTATCAAAACATCTACGCTAAATTTGCCAGAAAAGTACATAAGATCAATGACAGGAATAGGGGAAGAAACAAGAGCACTTTTTGAGTAGCAGGGGAATGGGAGAGGAAGGGGAGAAAAGAAATAGAGGTTATAAACTAATTATCTATAACATGTCTAATGAAATAAGCAGTAATGCTAAAAACTTCTTCAGAGTCAAACATTTTATTATGCAGGACACGATGCATAACAATTATACTTCTTAAATTAAAAAAAAAAAGGTGAGATTTATTTTCTTGATGCTTTCACACTTCCAAGCTATTTTCTAAATCATTATTTCATATTCACCTGCACATGCACAAACACCACAAATCACATACATATATTGACACACAAATATAATGGCACAGAAACCATCACAAATACAAAATTGTAGGTAATCCAGGCTAATATCTGATTGAAACTAAGTGATAGTCTAAGAAAGAATAATCAGATATGAAGTAATTTCATTATTTTGCCTTTTTACATGGAGGTTAAATTTATATTATTCTTTGGCAATATATCATCAAAGAGTCATTTTTATTTAACACGCCAAAAGCCTACATCTCTTTAACTAGGTGTTTATATGCATGAGGAATGTTTAAATATCCACTCAGGTAATACATATTAACATAATTTTATTTTTTTAACATATATATTTTAACATACATCTTCCTCGAATGTACACTTATTTGTGGCTTGGATTGCCTATTGTGATATCATGGCAAGTAAAGGTATGAGTAATTTACTGCAGAAAAAAGGCCTGTCAATTGTCTAGTTATCTCATATCATCTTCCTGACATGACAGAACACAGTAACCTATTTCCAGAATCATAGACAAAACAAAACTGAACATCTACTCCTCCTCAGGAAAACAAGTGAATAGATTCCAAAACATGGAAGGATTGGCTAAAGATGAATTCTAGACAACTCCATGTCATCTGATGAATCAAATTTCTATTAACCACACTCTATACAAGTAAAGCTAGCCCATATTACCAAGAGTGCTTTAATTTTTACATGTATTCCCTAGTTAATGATGTAGACAGTGTTACTGTTTATATACCTTGCCAAGGTAGCGTTTTTTCTTCCCCCAACTCTTCTGCTGTATTTTGCCTCACTTGGCTCAGGCATAAGGAATAGAACGGACAATACTAACATCTCAGATGTTTCCACTGACAGATCATGTATTTTCAACACGGATGATGGGAATTAGCAGTTTCCATTATTACCTTAGATTTCTTTCTTTGCCATTTCTTTTTGTTATCCCAATGTATGGATGTATTTCTAACAGGACTACAAACTTTATGTCACTCAACTGCATATGTTGTAATCATTGTCTTTTAACCATTTATTCCCATGAGAATAATGTCACTAAAATAAAAAAGAAGGAAAAAAAAAAAGAAGGATAAAAAGGAAGGAGGGAGGGAAAAAGGAAACTTTAATCACGATACATTGCCAATGTAAGAGCTCCCTCCTTACAAAGGTTTTTATTTAATTCATCAAAATTTTCATTGCCTCTTTGAAAAAACTGTGAAGGATTGCAAATTCATTTAAAACATGGTTTTGGCAGCTAATCTAGATTTCCTTCATTGGCCATGTAAGCAGAATTCATTCTCAAATATTCTATTAAACAGGAGAGATTTCCCCTAAAGTTTCCTAATCTATTAAAGGTTTACTTCCAAAAGGAGCTCATTCAGATACCATTTAGTATGACACCCTTGTGTATGCCAGATGGTAACCACCATTATAGCTTCAAAAATGTCATTCTGATTTTCACCTTTACAATAAAATCATCCTAATCTACTTTTCTTTACATAAACTGTAAAATTATGGACAAAGAAATGGCAAATTAAGGGAATGTTTTGTTAAATATTCTACAAATAATTTGAGAAAAACAGATAAAATTTGAGACTTTAGTAGTTTGGGGGAGGAGTTTTATGGGTATTTGACTAAATAAGCCAGGCCACATTCTCCTGTTAACTATTTAAATGTGTGACCTTAAAGAAATCATTTCATTTTGCTGAGACTAATAAGTATCTCATTTGAAAAAATGAGGTTGAAATTTCCCAAATGTGTCTTATAGCTCTAAGAGATAAATAACAGCATTGTAATTGCCAGGGACTTGAAGACTGCACTGACAGAACTGAATAGATCAATCACGTAGAAAATAAAAACATACTGGACTTAAATAGGACTCTAGAATAAATGGGCCTAACAGACATTTACAGAACATCTTACCCAAAACTACTGAATATACATTCTTTTCATCAACATATGGAACATTCTTCAAGATTCATCATATCTTAGGCTGCAAAACATGTCTCAGCATATTAAAAAAAAAAATAGAAATCATACCATGTGTCTTCTCAGACAACAATGGAATAAAACTAGAGGTCAACTCTAAGAGAAACACTCAATTCTACACAAAGTCATGGAAATTAAATAATCTGCTGCTGAATGATTATTGGGCCAATAATAAAATTAAGATAGAAATCAAAAAATTCCTAGAACTGAATGACAAAGGAGACGCAAGCTATCACAATCTATGGGATTCAGCAAAAGGAGTCCTAAGGAGAAAATTCATAGCCTTAAATGCCTATGTTGAAAAGAAGGAGAAGATCACAAATCAGCAATCTAATGACAAGTCTCAAAAAAACTAGAAAAGGAAGAGCAAACCAAATCTAAAGCCAGAAGAAAAGAAATAACTAAGGTAAGAGCAGAACTAAACAAAATGGAAACTGAAACAAAACAAAAAAACAATACAAAAGATCAATAAAACAAAAGTTGGTTCTTTGAAAAGATAAACTTGATTGATCTCTTGCTTCATTAATCAGGAATAGAAGGTAAATGACCCAAAGAGCCCAATCAGATATAAAAAAGGAGATATTACAACTGATATCACAGAAATACAAAGTATAATCTGCAAATCCTATGAAAATATCTACACACATAAACTAGAAAATGCAGATTTCTGGAAACACACAACCTCCCAAGACTCAATCAGGCAGAATTAGAATTCCTGAACAGACTTATAATGAGCAATGAGATTAAAACAATAAAAAAAGCTTCCAACAACAACAAAAAGCCCAAACCAAATGGATTCACAGCCAAATTTTACCAGATCTACAAAGTAGAGCTGCTACCCATATTGCAGAAATTATTCCATAACATCGGGAAGGAGGGAGTCTTCCTCAACTCATTCTATGAAGCCAATATCACCTTCATACCAAAACCAGGAAAGGACACCACAGGAAAAGAAAACTAGAGACCAATATCCCTTATGAATACAGAGGCAAAAATTCCCAATAAAGCACTAGCAAACTGAATTCAACAGCAAATCAAGAAAAGAATCCACCCTGACCAAGTGGGCTTCATTGCAAAAATGCAAGGATAGTTCAACATATGTAAATCAATAAATCTGATTTACCACAGAAGCAAAAACAAAGATCATATGATTATCTCCACAGGTGCAGAAAAAGTATTTCACAAATCCAGTCCCCTTTCATAATATTATAAAAACCCTTGACAAACTAGGTATTGAAGGAACATATATCAAAATTATAAGCCATATAGGACAAAACCACAGCCAACATAATACTGAGTGAGGAAAAGTTGAAAGGATTTCCATTAAGAACTGGAACAAGACAAGGGTACCCACTTTCATCACTTCTATTCATCATAGTGCTGGCAGTACTAGTCAGAGCAATCAGGTAAGAGAAAGAAATAAAAGGTGTCCAAATTAGCAAGAGAAGATCAAACTATCCCCTTCCTTTGCTGACAATATGATCTTATATCTAGAAAACACCACCTACTACACCAAGAGACTCCTGGAATTGATAAATATTAATAAATTCATCAAAGTCTCAGGATACAAAATCAACAAACACAAATCAGTAGCATTCTCATACACCAATAATATTCAAGCTAAGAGTCAAATCAAAGACTCAATATAATTCACAGTAGCCACAAAGAAAATACAATACCTAGGAATATATTAATACTTAACCAAGGAGGTGAAAGAGCTCTACAAAGAGAACTATGAAACAGAAATTCAGAGGAAAGAAAGGAAAGAAATAAACAAAAGTTCAAAGGAAAGAAATTACAGATGACACAAACAAATGGAAAAAGCATATGGTCATGGATTGGTAGCATCAACATTGTTAAAATGCCCATACTACCAGAAGTAATTTACAGACTCGATCCAATCCCCATCAAAATATCAACGTCATATTTCACAGATATAGAAAAAATAATTCTATGCTTAGAACCAGAGAAGAGCCCAAATAGTCAAAGCAATCTTAAGCTAAAACAACAAATCTGGAGGCATCACATTATGGGACTTCCAACTGTACTACAAGGCTATAGTAACCAAAACAGCATGGAGTTGGCACAAAAATAAGCCAATGCAATAGAACACAGAACCCAGATACAAAACCAGCCACATACAGCCAACTGATTTTTGACAAAGCAGACCGCAATATATGCTGGGTAAAAGAAGCCCTATTGAATAAATGGTGCTGGGAGAATTGGATAGTCACATATAGAATAATGAAACAGAATCCATATCCCTCACCAGTTACAAAAATTAATTCAAAATGCATTAAAAAACTAAATGTAAGGCACGAAGCCATAAGAATGCTAGATGGAAATGTTGGAAAAACTCTCGTAGACATCCACCTAGGCAAAGAATTTATGAAAAATACCACAATAGCAATCACAGCAACAACAAAAATATGTGGGACTTGATTAAATTAAAAAGCTTCTGCACAGCTAAAAATAATCGACAGAGCAAATAAACAACTGCTGAATAGGAGAAAATATTCACAGGTTATACATCCAATAAAGGGCTTGCAACCAGAATCTACGAAGAAATCAAGCAAGTTAGCAAGAAAAAGAATCACCCAACCCCATTAAAAAATGGGCAAAAGACATGAACAGAAGCTTTAAAAGAATAAATACAAATGGCCAACAAACATATAAAAAAATGCTCAATGCCACTAATCATCAGGGAAATGCAAATTAAAATGACAATGATATATTACCTTACTGCAGTTAGAATGGCTTTTATTAAAAATCCAAAAACAGATGCTGGCATGGATGCAGAGAAAAATCAATACTTATACACTCTTGATGGGATTGTAAATTTGTACAACCTCTAAGGAAAACAGTATGGAGATTCCTCAAAAAACTAAAATTAGACCTACCATTGGATCCAATGATCCTACTACTGGGTATTTACCCAAATTAAAATAAGTCATTTTATAAAAAAGACACCTTATACTTGAATGTTTATTGCAGCACAATTAACAGTTGCAAAGATGTGGAATCAACACAAGTACCAATCAATTCATGAGTGGATTAATGGAATGTGGTACATGTACATACTATGGAATAGTAGTCAGCCATGAAGAAGGATGAATTAATTTTGCATCAGTTTGGATGGAACTAGAGACTATCATCTTAAGTGAAGTATCTAAAGCATGGAAAAACAAACACTGTATATATTCACTATTAAATTAGAACTAACCAATGAGCACACATGTGCATACAGAGAAATAAAACTCAGTGGAAATCAAGCAGCAGTTGGGTGCAGGAGGCGATGAGTGAAAACCAACCTAACAAGCACACTTATAACCCTGACTCAAGCATAGTAAAAGTGATCCATGTAACCAAACCATTTAAACTTCTATGATATTTTGAAATAAAAAATAAAAGTAAAAAATAAAAAATAGCTGTTTTATATAAATAATTCACTTTCATTATAAAATTTTAGGCAATATCAAAAATCTTCTGTGATTAAATATAACCTTTATACATTTCAATTTTAAACATACATCACAGTGCTTTTATCCTTGTTCACTTATCATTTTGTCCATTTCCCTGTACCAGGCATGTACCCTGAGATGGTTGAAACCTCCTTAGATACATATGTTATTTCAGACCTAAGGCTGGTGTTTGGATGCTTAGTTCTGCTCTGCTGATCCAAGAATATTAATCTTTAATCCACTGCACCATGAGCACCATTATGTATGTTTCTGGTTCTTGAACCCTATTAAGGAGGCCCTTATCTAGCTCTAATAGTAGTAAATTTAAACAACAAAGAATATTTTACCCCATATAACTTCATTTTATTCTATAAAAGCTAATATTTTAAGTTTTAAAATTAGGTATCAGTATCCTTTGATATATACGTCAGAGGCAGCATGAAAACTGATATTTACTTTTTGTGCAAACTAGCTCCCTTTTAAAGCTGCTCTCACCTCCTAAGTCTTTCCTCCTTCTTCCAAGTGTTCAGTGCCATGTCAATTTTTAGCTGTACATGCAAGCTTTCCTAGAAGTATGCAATCATTCCCTTCCTTCAATCATAATTCTTTCTCAATCAATATTGCTATTTTGTGTGTAGTTGATCCTATCTAAGCATTAGAAAAAAAATGACCAGCCGATTAAACCACTTGACATGAGGTTTGAGTGGAAAAACTTCTCCCTCCAACATTGCCCTTAAATATTAATAGAGGAGATTGTCAAATCAGAGCTATGTAGGCACTGTAACTGACTTGTCTTTTCTACTGTACCCAGCATTCAGACAACTGCTATCACATATACAAACACACACACATGTGCGCATACATACAACCTGCACAGCATACAGCACATACATACACACAGCATACAGATTTCTTTCCATTTCTATTGTTAGCACAAGTCTACTAGATAGATAAGACTGTAACATCCCATATGTTTTAATCAGTTTTTCCTTTCTGTCTACTCAAATCCATTTTATGATGTAAACCAGGGGTTTTACAAACTTTTTCTGTAAAGGGACAGATAGTAAAAATTTTTGGCTTTGCAGTTCATTCAATCTCCGTCAAAGCCATACACAATACATAATGAATGAGCACAACTGTGTCCCAATAAAACTTTGTTTACACAAATAAGCTGTAGACCAGATTTGGCCCATGGGGAGTTGTTTGCTCGGCTGGATCTAGATAAATCTTGCTGATTGCACCTTTTCCAAATCACTTCCTTATTTAAAAAAAAATTAATCATCTCATTCATTTCTTCAACAAACTTTAATAATCTGTCCTATGTGTAAGACATCGATTTAATCATCCTGTGAATTCCCATGTCTTACATATCACAGATCTTCAAAGTGATTTTTAAATTCTTAAATGATAAAATTCTGCTAATAGTTTTCCTACTGACCTGAACTCAAAATATTGAGGTCAATTAACTCCTCTCTCTCCCCTTCTCTTCTTGTTCTCCCCACAATACACACATATTTTTAGGTCCTGTAAAGTCCTACATTGTAGAATCTATTAATATCACACTTATCTTTTACATCATTCACACTGTTACCACCCTAATTCAGATCAGTCATACCTCTTTCTTGGGCTATTAAAATAATCTCCTAATTCTGTTTTTTCATTTATTGTCTCATCAAACCATCTTTATTAGTTATCTATTTCTGAGTAACATAGTATCCCCAAATTTAGCATTTTAAATTGGCACACATTTTTTATCTCAGTTTTTGCTGGATGGGAATTCAGGTGTGGCTTAGCAGTTTCCTTGAACCCCTCTCTAAGAAGGCAGCAGTCATCTCAAGACTCAATAAGGAAAAATTCCTTTCCAAGTTCACTCACACAGTTGTCAGAATTTAGTTTCCTGCCAGTTATGGGACTGAAGACTCCCTTGGTTCTCCGCCACATGGGCCTTTCCACAAAGCATCTCACAGCATGGTAGCTCTTATCACAGCAAGCCAGAGAGAGGGCAGGAGAGAATGTCCGCAAGGAGGGAGTAGCAACATGCAATCATAGTTTTTGTGACCTAAGCACAGAAGTAACATTGAATTATTTTTGCTAAATTCTGTTTTTTAGCAGCAAAGCATTAGGTTCAGCCCACACTCAAGAGGAGGGGATTACACAAGATACTGAGAGGTGAGATAAGAAGCTGCCTATCACCCCTCATCCACTATAATTACCACTTTCCTCTTCTGCTGTTACATTGTTTTTCTTCTTAAAATACTTGCGTGACCTAGAGTAGTGGTCTATACAGATTTCTATCCTGCTCCTCACCACCATCACCCCCAAGCTATATTGGTAAATGTAGCAATTTGTCTCTCTTCCTAAACACCAAATTTACACAGGATTCATGCACACAGTGGAGATCCTCTATGTGTATGCCTAAATCAAACTCTTTAGAATCCATATAATTTTGACATTATCGGTGACTATTTTGATCCATTAGCTACTCAATATCCACTGTCCCCATTCTCAACTCTCAAGAGTGTTGATTGCAGTTAGGTGGTATCTCCTTGCGGTTTTGATTTGCATTTCTCTAATGATTAGAGATGTTGAACTTTTTTTTATATGTTTGCTGGCCATTATTCTGTCTTCTTTGGAGAAGTTTCTGTTCATCTCCTTGTTCTTGATAATCATTATGAAACTGAGGGCCCTGCTTGGTCTGACAAATGTTCAAACAACACACACACACACAGCCATGTTGTACATCTCAAGACCCATTCCAGAGCTTCTCACTTTCAGCATTATTGATATTTTGAGATAAATAATTCTCAGTTGAGGGAACTGTCCTGTGTGTTGAGGATATTTAGCAGTATCTTTGGCCTTTATCCACTTGATACCTGAGTTCTGAAAACCAAAAAAGATTTCTCAGTATTGTCAAATGTCTCCTAGTAGTCAAAGCCGTCTTCAGCTGAGAACCACGAGTTCATAGCCCAATGGTCCTTGATTCATGGACCACAGATAAAGAAACCCTGCATAAAGGGAGATTTGTGAAGGATTGAGAATGTTGGGGAATATCTGTTGTGACCTATCACCATCCTTAACTCAGGACCTTTCACGATTTTTACCTCATCATAAAACAATGCCCTAAAACAATGACAGAAGTAACCGTTTATCAAATTAGAAGAATTTAAATGTAGTTTCTCAGCAAAAAGATTTGGTGATTTGTTTAGGGAAATGATTCTTAAATATGTAACATTTGGATTTTCATTTTTTATGAACTTAAGTTATCTGGTCTTCACAAGCTTTGACTCCAAAGTAAGAATAATCAGGTAACTCACTGTTGTATTCTCATCTTGTATTGATAGTTAACATCTCTCAGGGCTGGGGAGATAAAACAGGGCACAAAACAAATGTGCACCCCTAAAGCAGCAAGTAAGAAGCAGATGCCTTAGTAGAGGTGGTTATTAATTTGCCTTCTTCCTCTTCACCCCTTTAGTTTATTCCTGATAGAAAAATTGCTAGTTAAATAAAAAGAATGGGAATATAAATAGATCTCCAAATATATGGAGGACAGGCATATGGGACAGAGGAGACATATATCAATATGATGTTGCATATGTGTATTTTTATCAGTATTTCTATAAAATAAATGATATAATAACAGTTACCCTTTATTAGGTGCTTCCTATTTTCCAGGAGCAGTGTAAATCAACTTAAACATTTATTTATTTTTCCCTTCAATCCTCACCCAGCCTTGTAAGATAAGAAATGTCATCACATATCACTTCTAACTGCTTAGCTGAAGAAAATATAGATGAAGAAGCTAAACTGCAAGTCTTAATTTAGATTTGAATCAGTGTTTGACTTACTCTAGAACCTATTTTTTGTTAACTCTGCCATACATGGATTTTATATGCACATTCCATTTTTGTTTTGTTTATGATTTAATATAGATTCAAATTTTTATAGTTAAACTGTATTATATCTCTAAGTAAGCAAAATTTGAGAAATAACAAAAACTTTTGTTTATGCACAGAATATATATTCTAGGTTTTACATAAATTTTAGCTCATTAATTTTTTCTCCTTCTGTGAACTGCAGTAATGAAATAGATGTTAGGAAACAAATTATGTTTGATATGTATAAAGTAATGAAATTACATGGTTAGGATAATTATAATTCATAATTCAATTTTAATTTCAAATGTGTATTTTCTACCTCCTCATCAATTTAAACTAGATAAACTAGATAAACAAACAAACAAAAAGCACATTCTTGTTTTCTTCTGTTGAGAGTGGGGTAGAGGAAAAGGATCTGGCCAGCTGGTGCAGAGTTACAATTTACAGTAAATGGCAGTGAAAACAGACTTGTTTGGAATCACCAGCTGGATGAGCATTGTGTCAACACTTTTGTGATATTTCTTGATGATATCATGTTAGTCTGAAGAGCACTTAGCAGATACTAATTATCATCTGGTGAACACTCTTCAGTTGAAAAGGTGAAAATCTATTCAGTATGTGCAATGCATGCTCAATTGTTAACTTAAACTGCAAGCTACTAAGACCTAATGTTTTGGTGGTAGTGTAAGTGTAAACAAAACAGATGCCATCCGTTGTTCTATAAAATATATATTTCCCAGAGATTGGATTCCAGTTTCTATCATGTTTATTAATGAATGAGTTTAGTAAGTTAGCTCTATTTGTTGTCATTCATTTTATTGCACAATTACCGTGTAAAATATGACATACAAACTTTTAGATGGGTCTTCAAAATGATTTTAAGCTATTATTTAATTCATAGAAAAGATAATAAATGTTTGCTACATTTCTATGAAAGTATTAATGGTTTAAAATTAAGATTTCTTTTTGATAAATCCTAGTAGGCATTCTTAAATGAGCAAATCTCAAGTGCTATACAAGACAGTGTATAAATACTCAAAATAAGTTAAGACAGTGTCCTGATTTTTATTGTATTCTGAACATCCATTCATTCATTCAAAAATATCTATTCAGAACCTAATTCAGATGTGTTAACTATTATTTCATGTTGTTAGAAATAAAATATTTGATGTTTTTGAATTGATCCAAATGGCCATGAATGCAATTTATTATTTTATTTAAATCATTTGTAAGTGAAATAATATACTCCGCAGTAAATGATATTATATTTTAATGGTGTACATATATTAGCACACATTTAACTTTCCAGTACTTCCTAGGCAAAAATGGCTCTGCTCGCAGGTTTGTTTCTCATAATATATCAGTTTCATTCCAGAACATACTAATTGTGATGAACCATCGGTAGATTTGACAGACTGACATAATGAAAGATTGCCTGAGCATTTGAGAAAACAGAAAACCTAATATGAGTAATGGGGAAAAAATACAAAAACACAAAATAAACATAAATAAACAAAAATATATTAAAATACTGATAGTCATATATGAGTTTTTACTATGTCTATAGAGTTGGTTGTATAAATCTTCCAAGGGATGGGGTATCTGAAGAAAAAGAAATAGGTATAAAGTTTCTGGAAAAATTCACTAGAAATAATATGAAAAGAGATAAATTTTTAAACAAAGAAGAGATATAATTTCTCTTGGAACTATAGAAGAAAGAGACAAATTATTTTATGTAAAATGTCAACATTTTCCAGGCTACTGAAAAATGTGGAACCATATGTGAATAAAATGTTTTTTCTTGATGCATACATGAAGTGGGTGCCAAAGCTTTCAGAAGTTTAACTTGATGACTTGGAAGGTAGCAATGTTCCTCCTTCATGCATTTCATTTATACTGCAAGCATTTTTATAGTGACTCCTAAATACATGCACTTCTACTAGGTATTGAAAGAAATTATGAAGATTTTGTTCATTGGAGGACAATTTGATTGCAACAGCAAGAAATACACCCATGAAAAAGTTATCAGTGTACCACTTATCAGGGTCATTTCAAAAACAATACATAATACTTAAATCCAGAGAAGAGGAAATACTAATGATATAGAAACAGAAGTGTGGTTAGATTTGAGGTCGATCTTTTAATATGTAGAGAATTTGGTTTAGGAGAGAAAATCAACTTTGCTTTGGGAAATTCATTTCTTTGGCCTCAGGAAAATCATTTGTAAACACTTCAGGTTTCCTTTTTTCCATCAATAAAATAGAGGAATAAAAAAATTCTGTCATTAAAGACTTTTCTAGCTAGTGTTTATTTTGCTGATTATCTTTTCTTCCAAGAGCACTTCCATGATCCAGTCCCAGTTTCCTAAATCTCCATTTCAATATCATGGATTTAGTATTGCTAATCTCTGCCAATATCCTGAAATTCAAATAATACTTCTGTTCACTCCAATTAAAGGCATATACCACTGGATTAATTCTTCCTAGACTTTGTGATATCCATCTAATTAGCATTGTCTTTGACATCTCTTGCAGATTCTGCATATCCATTGCTACGTAACATGATGTTCCAGAATCTATCTCTTCTTGCATGTACACTTACTTATTTCTATCTTATTTTCCTGCATCTTTTTTTGTACTCTCCACTCTTATAGTTGAATAGAAAAGACCCATATTTGGCTATGTTCCAAGATATGGCAGAAAGAATAATGTATTAATGTGAAGATGAGTGTTGATTTACTATTTATTCCTCTTCAGGCTTATTGTCACTCCATAAAAGTATTCTGATTCTGTGATTTGATCTGAAATTTATTGTATGACTTCCCTGCCTGAACTTCTGGGCATCTAGCCTAATGAGATGGAAAGATTTCTTAGAGAGTCCCCAAGGCATCTTAATGTGAACTTTTCAATTCCTCAAGTATTTCCAAAAGAGAGAGAGAATGAAAATGGAACAATTAGAGATTCTTTGTTGACAATAGGAAGAGATGATGGATGAGGCAATAGAACATTTTTATTGTCCAGTATCTTAAAAAACACTGTCCAGTAAATTCAGTATAAATTCTGAAACTACATTATCAGATAATTCAAAAAATTTCCTCACACTTGGGTCTATAAAAGCCAATGCACCCAACTAAATGAAACTTTCCTGATATTTACACTTGTCAAACTATTGCTTGAGGTAAAAGGTCCTTTAAAGTAAAACAACAACAGCAACAAGAAAACGACATGCAAATGTATATCCCTATTAGGTAAGCAACACCAATTCATTCTCCCTTAATTTAATTGCTTTTGAAACTTAGAAAATTTCACCTTGCATTGAATGTGATCATTTATAATCAGAGGTCTGAACCAGACAGTGTGAAAATATATTATTAATATGTACTGTCAGCTCTATAAGTCTACATACTATATAGTATAAATTATATTTTACTTTCAGTTCTCTCTTTCTCTCTGTCACTCATATGCACATAGGCACATACAAACACTCCTTACCCTATCTGGAAATTTTTCTAAAGGTAAATTAATATGCTAATATACTATAAAATCCATTCAAATAACAGAACTTAGTTACAGATAAAGAGATATCAACAAATGTGTTATAGACATTTACTAGACTGTCAAGATTTGAGTTTATCAAAATCAATTTTTAGTTTTAGGACTTAGTATGCTATGTTTGATTTTTTTTTTTTTTTGAGCTCTGGAAGGAATTTAGTGCACAGTGGCATACATATCATTTCTTGAATAAACTCTCTAGCTTTTCCAAACAAACCTTTAAGAGGTTAAATTGCATACTTTTTTATGTAATACTTCACAAATTGATGCTCTGCAAAGATTCAAATAAAATATGGTAAATGAAAAAATGTGCTTTTATACTTATATAGTCAATTATTTGCAACTAAGACACTTATATCTACACAATAAAAATTAATGTGCTGAAAGTTTTCTAAATAAAACTCTCTTTTCTGATCAATCATCTTTTTGAAGGAATAATTTACTAAGTTTGGCTGAGATATATCCAGTAGAAGAAAGGAAAATTGCTTTGAAGAAATATTGTAATAAAAATATTTCATTGTAAAGATATAATGAAACTAAACAAAATAGTGTATACAATCAGCCCTCCATATCTGTAGGTTCCACATGCATGAATTCAACCAGCCATGAATCAACAATATTGAAACAAAAAGATGAATGGTTGTGTATATACTGAACATGTGCAGACTTTTTCCTGTCATTATTTTAACAATGGAATATAAAAATTATTTACATAGCATGTACATTACATTAGCTATTATAAGTAATCTAGAGATGATTTAAAATATATGGGAAGATTCATAGATTATATGTAAATACCACACCATTTTATGTAAGGAACTTGAGCATCCATGGATTTTGGTGTCTTCAGGGGTTTCTGAAACCAATCCTCTCTGGATACTGGAGGACAATTGTGTTTGTGTATTTGTTCTTTGTGTAGTTTTAAATAAATATTTTGTGAAATAAATATTTTAAAATTATGGATAATTTTATACTAATCTAATCTTTATCAAGAATCTGAAGAATAATATCTATATAATGTTTAAAGCATATTGTGTTTAAAATAATCACTTGCTTCAAAAATCAATGTAAAACTAGTAGAGAAAAGATACAGTGATCAGCTGCATTATATGCTTTCTTTAAGGTACAGTACAACCTAGCATGCCATCATATAGTCACAGTCTATGTTTTCTCATCACATTCATAAGAGAATTTCTAGTAAATAGGAGTCAATTTTAATATCCCATTATTCTCCCCACACATTTTCTATTTTGCCAAAGGATCTTCATACAAGCATAAGAAATCCTCTGGTGAATTAGACTGGGTTTCCCTAAAAGAAAGGAATTCATGAGTTCATAAATCTTTCAGTCCCTTCAGTTTATCTGGAGAGTTATGGATAACATGCTGAGTAGTAGTACATAGAGGAGATCATCTTGAAAAATAATGCCATCTCCATAATAGGGAGGTTGCTATTTCCCAGTGGGGGTGAGCTGTTTAGACTGTATAGATACGGCCCTATTGCAGATTGCTGCTAGCAGGGAAAATCACATTCTTCTTGGTTTCCATATTGCTCTGAATATATTTCAGTGGCTGAGATTTTAATTATTTCAAAAACAGCACATGTACTCACTGTTAAGGTTTCTGATAAAAATGGACAAAGAAATGAATTTCACAGTTAACTGTATCATTCTCTTATTAAAGCCTTTAATGTATGAAGGTATTATAGGATTGTGGAATTTTTAAACAATATTCCATGCCATGTGCTCTCTATCTTTGGGCACAATTACAAACAAGAGAGTGGATAATCTTCATTGACTTGTTTTGTATATTTCTTTCAGATTTGATTGTGTATTATTTGAAGGAAAGGATTTGTACTTCATTGTTTGTTCCTAGTTAAACATAAAAAAGTCATTTTTTCCCCTAACAAGTTATGTTACAATATGCATGTATATGTTAAGGCTTAAAAATAATTTTCTCTTACTAGATAGGGAGAATAGTAATTAGTTACAGATGTAAAGATAGAGTAGTAGAGTTATCCAGAGAAACAGAATAAGATATATATATTAGTATATATAGATAAACGTATAAATTATATATATGTGTATATATATATATAGAGAGAGAGAGAGAGAATAAAAGGGAGATTTATTTAAGGAATTGTTTTAGGGTATTGTGGGAGCTGGCAAGTCTGAAATTTGTAGTGCAGGGCAAGGGGCTGGTAACTTGGGCAGGGTTTCTATGTTGCAGTCTTGAGAGGGATTTCTTCTTGTTGGGAAAACTCCAATATTTTCGTCAGTATTTGGTCTTCAACTGATTGAAAGAGGCCAGTATGGCCCGCTCACATTACTCAGGGTAATCTGCTCTACTCAAGTCTATTGATTTAAAGGTTAATCACATTTGAGAAATACCTTCACAGCAAAGTTTAAGCTGGTGTTTGACCCAACAGCTGGGCACTATAGCCTAGCTAAGTTAACACTTAAAATTAACAATCACATATAGTAAAAGGGAAGGTTTTGTAATGACTGATATCAATACAGATTTCTTGAGTATTTAATGAAGATTTGGGGTGTTCGTGACAGAAAAGTATTATGTGCAAAATAATAGCTGCTTTGCATTTGTTGAGGAAGACATCACAATCATGACTAACCCTATTGATGAATCATGAAAAACTATCAGAAATTCTATTTCTAATGTACCAAAAAATTATTCAAACAGTACTGAAAAATATAAATTCTTTTCAAAACAATAATTAATAATTTATTATATACAGTTAATATAAGCATCACATTTACATAAAACTGTTCAAAGGTAACTTTAATCTACAAATAATATGTTACAAAAATCCATGCAAATATATATTAAATATAAATTGGTTTGTGTCTCTTTTTGGCCGAATATGTTTATAAAACAAAAAATCTATGTAAATATATATTAAATAAAAATTGGTAGTGGCTCTTTTTGGCCTAATAATTTAATCAAGACAAAATTAACTTAATTCTTTTAAAAAGAAAAATAATTCTTTCCTGTGACCCCAAGCCTTTTAGGCACCAGGGACTGGTTTCATGGAAGATAATTTTTCCACGGACCGGTGGGAGGGTGTTGGGGTGGGGAGGCGGTTCAGGATGATTCAAGCGCATTACATGTATTGTGCAGTCGAACCTCTCTGCTAATGATAATCTGTATTTGCAGCCACTGCCCAGCACTAGCATCAGCGCCTCAGCTCCACCTCAGATCATGAGCATTAGATTCTCATGAAGAGCATGCAACCTAGATCCCTCACATAGTGCAGTATACAGTAGGGTTCAGGCTCCTATGAGAATCTAATGCCACTGTTGATCTGACAGGAGGCGGAGGTCAGGCAGTGATGCCAGAGGTGGGGAGCAGCTGTAAATACAGGTGAAGTTTGTTCTCTGGCCACTTACCTCCTGCTGTGTAGGTATTAGTCCACAGCCCAGGGGTTGGGGACCACAGTGTTAGATGATTTGCCATGTCCATGGATTTTTCCCTTGTATAAGTAGCAATTTTTTATTATTTTCTGAGTTTATGTACTAGACGACTACTCATTCATTTATTCAAGAAATATAT
Source organism: Lepilemur ruficaudatus (assembly GCA_963574885.1). Taxonomy (NCBI): domain Eukaryota; kingdom Metazoa; phylum Chordata; class Mammalia; order Primates; family Lepilemuridae; genus Lepilemur; species Lepilemur ruficaudatus. Next base: position 70,303 of record CAUYRT010097362.1, read on the forward strand.
ATTGTTTGTAGATTTTGAGATCACATTACCAGAAATATTTTTAGAAAATCCTGTGAAATATTTTACAAATGCATAGATGTCTTAAAATAAAAATTTACTTAAAGTTTCTAAATTTCTCATTGTTATGTAAATTTCCTCATGTGTTTTTCTTGGGAAGATGAAAACTTCTTAAATACTTATCAGAAACTTTTATTTATTCAGTTTTTATTTCTTAGCATAGATTCAGGTTTGATGTAAGCTCCCTAGCAATAGCGAGCTCTTTGTTATTTAAAATATTTGGTTCTACCTATGAAACACTTAAAATATAATCTAGTACACTATAAAGCATTCAATAATATTATCATAAATTGTATTTCTAAGTTTGCTTCCCCTAAGACCTTCTGTGTATTTTTTCATTTATTTATCACAATTTAAGTTATTCATTTATTTGTGTGGACATTTACCTAGTACCATTCTCACTTAGACTTCTACAGACCAAGGACCCTGATGGTTTGGTTACCACTATATACTCACACCTAATACAAAGCTTAACTCATAGTAAGCTTTCACATAAATTTATGAATGGATTATTCATGTTTTGTAAATTTAGAGAACAGGGACAAGAAAATTAAAATGATATAATGACATCCATATAATGAGGTGTAAAAGATTGGATTTCTGTATGTTTGGCTGTAAAACATAATGTTTTGCACTAAGCCTTGCTGACTTTCATTTATTCAGTCCTTCAACAAAGAGCACATTAAAAAAATGCGTAGGATGACAAAATTTACCATTTATCATAGGGCAGATGATTCTGAGGACACACCTTATTTTACAAGGGCATTAAAGATCTATGGTCATTAATTAAATAGAAGAGCGAGACAAAAGCATGTATTGTTATCTTTGTATAGGCTGTATATATGACATTGCTTTCAGCAGATGTCAACACTTGTTTAAGACCTCCAATATATGCTTTCTACTGCTCTCCTTGCTACTCCCACATCGTAGCCCTCTAACAATCTTTTCTCAACACGGTAGTCAAATGTTGATCCTTTAAAAATGGGTAAGTCTGAAAATACCAAGCCTGTGTTCAGAATCTTCTAATGACTTTCCATCTCAGAAAATCCAAATACTTGAAGACAGCTGACAAGGCTCTATATGATCTGACTGCCCAAGATTTTTCTCATTTCATATCCTAGTGATCTGCTCTTGTTCCTGCGATCTCAGCTGATCATGCTCCTGCCTTAGGATCTTCCCATTTGTTTCTGAGTCCTGAAACATTTATCCCGCAGACATCCACATGGGCATTCTTGCTTTTGGTTTCTAATCAAATGTCAGCTTACCGTTTAGGTTTTCCGTAACAGTGCTTACCACCACCTGACATACTATATTTTTTTACATATTTGTTTACTGTTAGATGTGGAATGTAAGCTCATGAAATAATTTTCTTTATTTGTTTACTATAAATTAGGAACTTAGAAAGGCATCTGATACATAATAAGTGTGCAGTAAATGTTTGTTGAATGAATGAATGGATATTTGAAAGAGAGTGTAATTGGTATGCCCTCTATTTATTCTTCTAGATATTTCAAACTATATCTCTCCATAAGAAATTAGAAAATCAGAACTCAAAGCATATGGGGAATTTGAATTTAATTACCTGTGGAAATATAAATACTGAACCTCAGATTAGTGTGTAACTCTTCTATCAAATAAGGCAATATGACTTGGAAACATCTAAATTTCCCTGGGACATTCAATTGTTATTTGACAATGGACAACATAACTAAATTTGCTGACTCTCTTTTCTCAAAAATTAAAACGCACTAAAATTATTCTCAATGCCCCTTCCCCTTATCCAGTTACTCAGTAAAGTTATTTATTAAAATACTACTACATGATTATGTGTTAAATTACTATTTTACAGGATTGTTTTATGGGCAATCTGTAAAGTAGTTGGTACAGAATAAGATGTCCACAATCAGCAATTATTTGTATTTGCAAAGAGTCCAAGAAAATGAAGAGTGCCCTTTATTGCTCAAGTCTAGCAGTTACTTCACAGTAAGGATCTAGAGACGTCTACTGCACCATTCTTTCACATGAAGCAGAGAGAGTGTTGATAATGGGCTCTGGCGTGGGAGTACTTGATTTGATGCTGCTTTGTAGTCTTGGGAAAATGTTTTGTTATTTATTTTTTTAACTTCTCTGTCTTCCACTTATTATTTGTAGTAGTGATGGAGATAATAGCACCTCTTATTTCATGCCAAGAGGATTAAATGAATTAATACAGCTAATGTACTTAGAAGGGTGCCCAGCTGATAAAATCATTTTTTAGCTATTATTTGTCATATTTTTTTATTGCATATAATTTCTGCTATTACACAATGCTTTAGGCCTTTTGAAGGTAAATGACACACAAATCTAAAATGAAAAATAAAATGAGATAATTCAACTAGTCATATTAGAACTTCTCACCAAACTCTCAATGCTTCTAATCCTTTTACTGTTTTGCATATATATATGATAAAAATAATTCCTTATTTTCTCTGTTATTAAGGATTTTTCTTACAGTGGAAAATTATCATAGTACTTTTTTATTCTATATTAAATTAAACTGACAGTGAATGTGGGGTGGACAAAAGGTCCTTTTAATTTTGTTTTGTCACTTAGCATAAGCAAGATTGGTCATCTGCCCTATGATAAGCCTTCTGTTAGCTATTTGGTTTACAAAATAAATGATATTAATAATTAATAAATAACACGTCATTTTGAAACTTATTTCTACATAATAAAGGCAATGACAAGTGGATGTTAAAAGTTCTAAAGTGAAAAGTGATCAATGTATATCTCAAGGCAGTCAAAACTGCACAGAGAAGTAAATGCTTGAGTCAATGTTAAAGTAAGTAAGAGATCTTCAGGCAGGTTAAAGAAAGGAATTCTAAAATATGGATGCATAGCTTGGAAGCGTAAAAGGTAGCATGATGTGGAGTGAATTAAAGTCACTACATTACTGTTAAAGCACAATGTGGGAGGAGGCATATCAGGAGGTGAGGCTTGACAACTAAACAAAGACACAATCATAAAAGGATATTTTAGACTCATTTGTACAATCCAGTGGTAATATAATTCACATGGCAATAGTTTAGGTTTTGTTTTTTCAGCTGTAAATTGTTTCAAGCATCCGGGTGATCTAGTCAGAATTATGTTTTAGAAAAGTGATGGGTGGAAGGCGAGAGAGCAAAAGACTCTAAGTAGAATTATTAGTTTAGTTTATTGCAAGCAGGCAATGGACAGATAGAATCAATTTGGTTTTACTAAATGGGATAAAGCACTTCTATATTAAGATATAACTAATTCATCTCATTGTGACAATGGAACTCAAATATTTCAAGGGAGGCAGCATCTTATGACAAATACTGATAAGAATACTGGTAAGGTAGTAAATAATATTTTGATTTGTTTTAAAATTTATGTTTAATTTGCATAGTTTATTAATGTACCTATATTTAGAAGTTAGTTTTTTTAATCACATGTAATTTTATGTCAATAATTTTTAGAAATGTAAGTTAGAACTGTTGGGTTGAAAACTTAGTTTTCCAAACATATTAGAAGCCTGAAATTTATAGTTGGTTTTAGATAAATGGAATATATTTAACCTATCAATTTTGTTAAAATAAATTATTAATATTATATTTTGTCACTATATATGCAGAGAATTTTATGCCAAGTTGAAATGTTTCTCTCATTGAAATATATTTCTCCTATGTTTAAAATCAATGTTTGAATCTTCTAAGTGAACAGCAAAAAAAATTAATTTTCTTATAGTCAAGAGTATTATTCTCTGATATTAGTTTGAAATGATGTGATTTAGAAGTTGATGCCCATTTGACTATTTGCATATATGTCTGTATTATTCAAACATCAATTGATGCAATATTTCATTAAAATGCACTTAATGCTTTCAGGAATCATTAATGGTTCCATGACTGTGCCACTGACTCAGAAGTTGAATACAGTTTGTGAGTGAAAGAACCTCTTCCTGATGGTGCTCATACTATTCCAAAGAAAAAGTATCATAATCCTTCCAGACCTATACATTTATTTAATTAATTTTAGTTGATTTATTGAACAAATTATTTAAAATTTGTTCTAATTACTTCTCAACCAGTTAGAAACTTTATTGGGCTAGACAATCAATCTAGCGTGGAAATATTCCAACATATAGTTGCTCTTCATCATTTGTAGATTCTATATTTGCATAGTTACTGTAATTTATTTCTGACCCCAACATTAATGCTTGTGGCATTTTCATGGCCATGTGAAGAACAGGAGAAATTTTAGTTGACTAATATGCTCATTCCCATCTGAGATCAAACAAGGCAATGTTCTGTCTTCTTGTTTCAGCTCTTATTCTGTAAACAAGTATCCTTTTTGCAATTTTTTATTGTTTTTCTTTGTACATTTTTGTGCTTTTTGTTTGTGATTTCACTGTTTAAAATGGCCCTCAGCATATGCTAAAGTATTGTTTAGTATTCCTCAGCACAAGAAGAAATGATATATCTTATGGAGAAAATACATGTGTTGGGTAATCTTTATTCAGGCATGAGTTATAGTGCTGTTGGCCATGAGTTCAATGTTAACCAATCAATAGTGTATATTAAATAAGGCATTTTTAAACAGAAAGACACATAAAATAAGAGGTATTGATTAGCTGACAAAAATATTGTGACCAGAGACTCATAGGAACCTAACAGGAAATACAGAAAGTATACAAACCTAACCTTGTCTGTCTCCTAGGGTCAGTGGTGTAGTATTCACTGATTCAGTGTTTGTGGTGACTACCATGAATAATGAGAATTTACTGTATTTATATTTCCTAACTGGTAGCTTTGGTAATATGAGATGGAAGATGCATAAACAACCAGTGTTTTGCTTTCATATATATCTATATCTATATAAATCTATATTTATATATGTGTGTGTGTGTATATATATATATAAAGAAAAGTTTAAAATGTGTATGAAGTATCCATATTGTTGGGGTAAAAATATCCTGAATCATGTATTGTGGTGTATAAAGTAGATAGAAAAAACTTTTACAAAATCTAAAAGATCTAAAGTTTCTTAATATCTTAGATAGTTAACCTATGACAGGTAATTTCAGAGAGAAAATTCTGAAAGGTATAAATCTCACAATTAATAGGTAAAAAGTAAGGCATTTGCGGCTCCTAAATTCAGAAATCCTCTCTTGCAAGCTGGAATATATATTCTGAATATGAATATGAATTTATTTATATGAATAAATAAGGAAATTCCATGTATGTGGAAATAAGTTCTCTACCACATATTATTACCAAAACAGAACAAAACCAAATAAGAATGCTGAATAAAATAAATAATTAATGAAGCATAGAATTAACTTGGGATCAGGGACTAAATATGGTGTACTAGAAAATCAGATTAAGATGCTATACTTAGATAAATCTGAAAGGATAAATCTATCTTTCTCTATAAATCACCTATTAACCTAAAACAAAGAGAATTTAATTTCCCATTCCAATTTAAATTAAAAACCTTGATCAAGTATATTATAATAGCAAATTGCTACTTATCCATACTTCATGCCATTCAGAATTGATAAACTTATTTTAGAAATAATTTGAGGTGGCATAAAATAGGCAGTATAAGTAGTAATACAATATTTGGGATTCTTAATGCATGTAATTAGATAATGAATATTAATAATTATAGTTGATGTAGTCAGTAAATTTATGCACATCACAGCCTTTGTTTTTCTAGATAGTTGTAATTATAGTCAATTTGTGGTTTTTGTTTTTGTGCTATATAGGAAAAATAACTTATTAATTAAGAAATATGCAAGTATGAAGACTGCTTGGACAGGAGCTCAAAAATGTGACTATGACAGACTCTGCTGCAAAGTCCAATGGTGAAAACAGACACATAAACCATTATTAAAATCCCAAATTATTTACTAATTAATGCTCAAAACAGCCCTATGAGATAGATACTATTTTTACATACTACTTTTACAGAAGAGGAAATTGAAGCTTGTTCATCTTCCTACCTGTGAGGCTTATCCTTTTAAGGAACTAATTATGTAGCCTTTTAAAGTTTAGCCTTTGTAAGAACACATTTAGTGATTTAAATTGAGATGAGAAATGTACCTTTCTGGTGTACAAATAATTATTTGACTCTAGTACACCAAATTATTGAATGATTTGTATTACCTATCTTGATTAATACACTGAATCATTAAATATGCATTCTAAATATTATCACAGCCACACAAAGAGATGTTGAACGTGTTATTAAAATATTTTAAGATATGTAAATAAGGAAAAAATGTCAAATTTTATTTACATTTCATTCATTTTTATTCTCCTCAGCAATTTTTGTTATAAAGGCATAATTAATATGAGTACAATTAATATTACTTTTAGTAGTCTTATTACATGATGGTTTTCAAATATGGAATTAATATAAAGGAATCTTTTGTCTTTTCAGAGATTTGTAATCCTACTTTATAGAAGTGTAATATCATGTCCAGGGACTTAATAATGATGTGCTATAGAAATGTTTACATGTGTATTCTTTAGGTTTGCCTCCAGGGAGATTAGTTCTTCTTTTCTCAATAGCCCTAACACTGCTCAGTACTGTAGGACAGACTCAAGAAGGAGACTGAGTTCAAATCTCACCTTTATCATTTACTAATTTAGTGACTTTGGGCAATATGAATGACCCATCTATGCTTTGATTTACTCATCAGACAAATAAAAATAATGAAATATTACCTAGCTTTGTGGTGGGGAGTAAATTAAAGAATACATGTAAAGTACTAGACAGTGTCTGGCACATAAGTGCCTGATAAATGTTAGTAATTATCATTAATGTAAGCACATTTTATATAAAATACCATTGGTAACTTGTATGTTTATGGCAAGAGAAATTACTAAACTCATCAGAAGTTCAATAAAAAGTTGTTACCTGAATGAATGAAAGCTCTTACCTATTATAGGGACCTAAAATCACTCAAGAGATCCTTATTGAGTGACTTCGCGTTACCGAGGGCTGGAAAAAGCTCATTGCACAGGACAGATCTGGTCTCTGCTATTTAAATTCAGTACTTGAGTCTAATAGTGAATATAACGAGATATATGTATATATACATACATAAAATACATATGTTGTATATTACTATTAATAAATATTTTTAAATATTTCCCATTATAGATCAAATATTTAGCACCTCAACTCATTGTACTGCAAAATGATACATGTAGAAATTGCTTGATTTTAAAGGAATAATATTCAAGAGGATAATTATTTATTAACAATTTATAATTCACTTTGAATAATATATGTGTGACATATTAAGAATAATAATTTAGGTAGCATCGAGTATATTCTATGATAAGGACACCATAAATTCACCATTATTATATTTGTCATCACTTCTATGTTAATAGTTTGTATTACAAAACACATCATTATCCCTCCCATCCTCCCTTATATTTGGATGGAAATTATCATCATCTTCATTACCATCATGATCAAAATAAGTCTTAAGTCTAAGAGTTCACTGAAGAAAAATATGCTTCCTCCTTTGCATAATAGATAACATGTTTTGGTTGCTTAATATATACCAAATACCATTCTTAGGGCTTTCCAGGTATAATGCCATCTTCTTACGTCCTCACAATATCTCTCTCAAGTAACTGTTATTATTAAACAAATTAAAAATTAGAGAAACTGAGACAAAATGAGGTTAAGTAATTTGTCCACATTCACAAACTGGTGACTTAGCTGGAGCTCAAATCTGACACCAAAATTTGCATTATCACCACTCCTGCTGTGTACTATCTATATCATGAATTTGTTTAATTTGTATCATCTGGAAATAGAGGAATATTAGGATCCACTAAGTTTAGATTTAACTTCTTTTTGAAACCTTTTTCATTTTTTAATTTAAAGGCCTAAAAATAGAAAGTGGAAAAGGAAAGCAGATACATGTTTCTAATCACAGAATATGGTGAACATCCATTTCAACAATAGATAAATTTATCTTGCAGATTTGGGGTTTATTATACTAGCTATTCATTAGTTGATTCAGTGGTTCCATAAAAGGATTAACATAAAATTTGAAGTCATGCTAGATCTGTGCTGTCATTTTCCTTTTCCTTCATTTTACATGAAAATTATTTTTAATTCGGGTGGTGTCAAGGTAAAGTAACAGCTCAAAAAAAAAACAGTTCAGGGATTTAAAATATCTGAAACATATAACATCACTGTACCTCATTTGTTCATGCAGGTATTGCCTACTGATTATCTAAGCAAAGAACAATTTCAGAATCTTTTTTCAAAACAACATTTAGGCAGCTTTTAGCAATTGGTCAGTGTTAGTGTGTAATAAGAAAAGTATTTTGGGCTATGTTTCATACATTTTACAGATCACGAGTAGTTGTTTCATGGTTCTCATATTCTCAGAGGTCAAAAGAAAAAAAAATCCCTTCTTAAGTGCTCAGATAGAATTAATTGATTAAAACCAAATTGGCCTCTTTATAGCTATGGTAGACAGGAAATATTAGGTATCCAGAAATTTAGGTTTTGGCCCCATATAAACATTTACTATTTGAATTTAAGTAATTCATTTAACCTCTGGGACTCAGTTTTTTCATCTGTCAAAACACACCAGGGCGCCAGGCGTGGTGGCTCACTCCTGTAATCCTAGCACTCTGGGAGGCCAAGGTGGGAGGATCGCTTGAGATCAGGAGTTCAAGACCAACCTGAACAACAGTGAGACCCCATATCTACTAAAAATAGAAAAAAATTAACTGGACTTGGTGGTGTGTGCCTGTAGTCCCAGCTACTCAGGAGGCTAAGGCAAGAGGATTGCTTGAGCCCAGGAGTTGGAGGTTGCTGTGAGCTATGGTGATGCCGCTGCATTCCAGCCCAGGCAAGAGAGCAAGACTCTGTCTCAGAGAACTCCCCACCCCTGCCACACAGGCACAGACACACACACATACACACAAACACATACATACACACACACACACGGGAAGTTCTCACTTCTAAAGTTACGTTCGTGATGACTCTTTAAGTATAGCAGTAAATTATGATCTAATTTCCAAATTAAAAAAAAAATAAGTTTGTGGCAAAATGAAATTAAAAGATAAAAATAAAAAATATAAACTTTATTTCTCAACACAACCTCCGTCAAGTTCAAGACACTTTTGTAACTAATGATATCAGCCATCCCTAAAGAACTGAAGGTCCTGGAAATTGAGCCATGTCATGCAGCTTTTTTTACATTATTAACTGAAGAAAAATGGGTGCCCTTTAAAGACTTTTTTAGAATTAGAAAATGGAAAGAAGTCAGCAGGCTTCATATTAGGGCTGTGAAGTACATACCTAAAGATTTCCCATCGAAAGTCTATCAAAGTTGCCCTTGTTTGATGAGAGGAATGAGCAGGAGCATTTCTGTGGTGGAGAGGATGTTCTGATGAAGCTTTCCTGGGCATTTGTCTGTTAAAGTTTTGGCTAACTCTCTCAGAACACTCTCATAATAAGTAGATGTTATCATTCTTTGGCCTTGCCGAAAGTCAACAAGCAAAATGCCTTGAGCATCCCAAGAAAACTGTTGTCATGACCTTTGCTCTTAACCAGTCTGCTTTTTCTTTGACTGGACCACTTTCACCTCTTGGCAGCCATTGCTTTGATTGTTCTTTGTCTTCGGGATTTTGTCCTGGGGAAGCCATGTTTCATCTTGAAAAAAATCCTTCAGGATATTGATCCCACTTGTTTAAATTTTTCATTGAAAGCTCTGCTGTTGATCTGGGCACAGCTGTGTTGGCACCTGTCAAACAGAAAGTTTGCTCAACTTTAATTTCTCAGAATTGTGTAAGCTGAACCAGTTGAGGTGTCTATTATTGGCTATTACTCCTCTTGTTAAACATTGATCCTCTTCAATTAAGGCAGGAAAAAGACAAATTCTTGCCTTGAAAATTGTTGTGGAGAGTCTGTCACTAAGTGCTTCATCTTCAACATTGTCTTGTCCCTTCTTAAAATGAATTGTCTATTTCGAAGCTGCTGATTTCTTTGGGGCTTAATCATATGAAGCACATTGAAAGATTCTTTTGCCACACAGGTTCTATCTTGTCCAATTTTAGTACTTTAGAGTCTTCTTTTATTCATTCTTCACATTTTGTCTAAGTTTGGGGAAGTCAAGTACCTTGCTCGATTATAGCGGCATGAGGCTTTCTAGGAAGAGTGGAAGGAGAGCACACTGAAGCCCATGAGTGATTATTCCAGATAAAATACGGTGTGATTGCAATTTATCGGCCTAACACGTACCAGGTAATAAGCAAATATTTTATGAATCAATTTGATATGGATATTTAGCATGGTTTATAGAGTACACTGTAAAATTAAGGGGGGGTTTAAGCTTTGCACATATTTTAATTATCACGTTTATTCATTTATATTGTAAATATTCAGTTGCCTGTCCGACTCTCCTACTAGAATCGTAGGTTCTTAAGGGTGGGGACCATATATTATTCACCTTAGTATTGTTAGCATTCATCACAGTGCCAAGAAAATCACTGTTGTTTGATGAAGGAGGAAAGAGGAAGATGTGAGAAATTTCTCATAATGTCCCTACTGAATAGACTGCATGGTAAAGGTAGAGATTTGATGTTTGTCAGAGCAATCAATGACAATTAATCAACTACAGATTATGATACATTTAAATCATAAAAAAACTGATTTTATGTAGTAAGGCAAGAAATGGAACATGATCTTCAAGACAGGAGAGAAAGAAGGAGGTAGGAAGAACAACACTTAGTGAACACTTGCTATGCACCTGCTGTTGTACTGCAACTTTTCTATATTATCTCACTTAATGCTTACAATGACCCTTCATAAGGCAGTAATAAATCCATTGTTCTTTTGTGTTATTTGTGATGTAATTTGCCAAAGGCAATGTGACTAGTGAAAATCAAAACTAAAATGAAAGCCCTGGTTTTTGGGCCTCGCAAATTTTTCTATATCACCCAGTTCCTCTAATAAAATAATCTGAATAGAAAGGGTTTACTATTAATAGTAGAAAATTGTAATTTACTTTTAGTAATTGGAAACTGAGTTGTAGATGCCTTTCATTTTAAAATATTCTGGAATATGTGAAAATCAAATTTCTTTAGTCTGATCGATATTTGATTGGGAATATTTATGTTCTGAACCTCTGTATCTTCACCAGAATTCATATATTGAAATCCTAACCCTGAAGGTGATGGTATTAGAAGGTGGGACTTTTGGAGGAGGCACCATCTATAACTAGAAAACGAACTCTCAACTAGACACCAAATCTGCTGGCACCTTGATCTTGGATTTCCCATGCTACAGAAATGTGTGAAATAAATATTGTTTATAAGTCGCCAAGCTTATGATGTTTTTGTTATAGCAGTATGGACCAAGACAATTGGTTTTGATTTTAAATGTATGATTCTGTGGTTTTAGAATCCCATCAGGTTCCTGCTATTTTGTAAATGAACCCTCAAATATATTAATAGTAGGGTACTTCACTATTTAGAGAAAGCAGGAATCCCTTAGTAAATTATTAAATCACACTTGCTGTGTATGAAGTGTAATTCTGGAATTTACCTGGAATTGGCCTCTCATGAATCTATATGCTGATAGGAATATTCCCTGTTTTAAATTTCATAATTGTGAAAACATTTAGAAAAAAATTATGAAAGATAATATAGTAAATAAGAAATGAAATGTAAATAATGAAGGTAGGCATTTTTACTTTCTAGTTAAAATTAAGAATATATGTTTTATTTGAAAAAGCAGCATGGCATAGAAGACATTTTTATAACTATCCTGAACAAACAGAAAATGGAATTGAAACCAAATTTTTTAACCCTGGATTAGAATCCTAGCATACAGAATCATTTGACTCTTAAAAGCTCTTTCTTCATAATAGCAGTCTCTCTAGTATTTCTTTGAAATACTAGAAAAATGAATCTCATCAGAAAAAGCCTAGGCAACTAAAGTGACTTATTGAGACATTCAGGTATCTCAGTAGAAGGAGACCCCCAAAGATAACTTTGTTAATGCTCTTCATGGCCCTCATTTCTCTTTTACATCGCAGAAAGCGTTGTCTTTACAGTGAGAAATCACCTCATAACCAATAATTACTGCTGAAATGATAAAACATAATCTGCGCACATGATTGAGCACACAAAGGAGAGCCAACTATTGGGAATTTCCAATGAAGGACTAAATATTAGTGTGGGTACTTCAAAATTATATTTAATTCAAAGTTTTCACATTTGCCTTTTTAATCTCCATGATTTCACTTTAAAAGATTAACCTTTATAAATATATTTTCTTTAATATTATTTTGGCTCAAATTATCTTAAGTCTTATTCCTTGCTAACAACACTAATTTCCTAGTAATTCTCCCAATTCTTAGCTGTTCAAATGTTGTGCCTCAACATATAATTTTAATCGTGTTGCTTCCTGCATAGGGCCCTAGAGTGGTTTTCTATTTTCAATGAAATTAGTAGTGGACTCCTTAGAACTTACTTTATTCACTTTTCCCATTATTGTTTATTAAGTCAGGTCTATTCTCAATGAGTAATTTTCTTTCCTATTTTATTAATAAATGCCGTACTTCCTGCCTCCAGGTCTTACTCACTTTTTGCTCCTTTTTACTGAAAATATTAGAACTATTTTACACATGGTTTGTACTTCAGGTTTTACAAAATGGCTTTAGAAATATGATTTCATTTCATATCCACTTGCTACTCCCAAATTCGTCCTGTATTTTCCTACAGAGACCTCTCTAAATGCAAATCTTTCTTCCCTTTTCCCCATTCAAAAACTATTAATGAATTCCCATTGCCTAACAATACAGATTTCCTTAGCATAGATTTAAAAGTCCTCCACCCTTACTCTCCAAACCAGCTCTTCCTGGTAATCTTCATCCATCACCCTTCTTCCCAGACACTCAGTATTCCAGCCATAATACGTGTTGTTCTGTCCCAAGTTTTTCTGTGCTTTGCCAGTGCTGCTCCTTAGCTCATAACCTCCTATCTGCTCAAATGTACAGTTCTACCTTTCTCTTACCATCATTTCCCCATGTTCTTCATGTTCAACATGTTCTAGGCGAAGAGGAAACCTACTTTAAAAAGTTTCCATGATAATGGCAGCTGTAATGGATGGCTGCTCCCTCCTCGAGGCTATCTTAACTTTTACAGTTTGCATTTAACAGGAACCACATATGTGTATGCGTTTATGTTTTACTTTATACGTTTTAATTTCCTTGGGTATAGAAGCTATATTATGTTTCTCTGTATTTCAGTATATCTACATTATTCTGTATATAGTCAGCTTATAAATACTTGTTAAAATTTAATGAAAAAAAATATGACAGGGGTGTCTCTACCCATAACTATCTGGATTGTGAAATGAAACATAGCTACATAGCCAGCTGGCTATTTTTCAAGACTTTACTGCGTACAGATTTTAATTCATTTTCATCTTCCTGCCAGTTTAGATGTCTCATGTCTTTCTGTTTTCTCTAACGGGCAGAAAAAGAGGCTCTGAGGAGGTTCGATAATTAACTTAAAACTTGTGTGGTAACAGTGAAACTCATGGAAATACAAGGATGGGCAATGACCTGCATTGTTGTAATCACCTATGTTTCCCATGCTTGCCCTCTGCCCAGGTCCACAGAATAAAGTGTGTTTTAATTATCTTTCCAGATAAACAAAAATGCTTGATAAAAATGAAAAAAAAAATATCCAGGATCCTGTGATACAATTAAAACTATTTTTATTACTTTAAAGGAAACATTATGTAAAAATCTACCACAGCACACAGTTTTATAGATATTGTTCCTCAAAGCCAGATAGTAATACAGTTACGGCCATGGTGATCGTTGGTAACCCAGCTCATTTAGCTATCTGAGGAGATTTTTCTGTCTCGCCTTCTCTTTAAAGAAGGAGACAGTATTATACTTACTGCAATGAATTAAAATGTAGCATATACTTGCTTTATGTGCCTACCTTTATATTAAGCTTACCCTTCAAAGCTTATTAAAAGAAAGACTCCAGAGCCATTCTAAGAGATCCAGATTCAGTGGCTGTGAGTTGTAGTTTTAAAAATGTCCCTATATGAGCTAGATGCAACTCATGAGCCAGTGTTTAGTAGGTTCCCTCTGCATTGTATATTGGTGAATTATCTGAGAGCCTTACCAAATTGACGCTAAAAACAAGACCAAAACCTGACTTCCTTTATAAACCTCTAACCAATTTATTTCTTCAATTCTTCTATTTATTATTCTTCCTAAAATCAAGATTAACTAATTAATTAACTAAGCATCATCTGTGTTCAGAAGATCATGTGATAAATGTAGCATAGCTTCTACTTGCAAGTTATTCACAGTATTAATAAAGAACCACACAAATTAATGAACACAATTATTATTAATATAGTGTCATATGTTCTGGAATATATGAGTACAAAGTCATGGAGGAAGAAACATGACAAAATAATTCTGTCAAGGTGGACAAGATATCACATGACATCAATAAGTATAATAAGAATAATAATCACAAACACTCATATAGCACTATGGTTGTAAGTGCATTTTATGTATTAACTCATTTAGTCTTCTGAACAATCCTGAGATAGATAGGTACTGTTGTTATCCTTATGGTAAATGTGAGGAACCAGATACAAAACGAGGTCACATACTTGCCCTAGATTATGGTTCTTGAATGGTGGAGCAAAGACTCATATCCAGGCAATCTTTTTTTTTTTTTTTTTTTTTTTTGAGACGGAGTCTCACTCTGTTGCCTGGGAGTGCCATGGCGTCAGCCTAGCTCACAGCAACCTCAAACTCCTGGGCTCAAGCAAACCTACTGCCTCAGCCTCCTGTCCAGGCAATCTTAATTCACAACTCGTGCTCTTAATCAAAATAATTTGTGGAGAAGGCAACATTTCAACAGGTATTAATGGAAAGGAAAATTTTTTTCAC